>JAYMTA010000195.1:0-35417 GCA_036897625.1 Pelargonium cotyledonis | reverse complement strand
ACTGAAATTTACAAACTCACCCAAAATTAAGACACTGATATCTCAACACTTAAAAAGCACTAATAGAGCCCCAATTTCTCTAAGGAGCAAGGCTTGAGATTTCTCAGAACTTGCTACCATTTTTAACTGATTAATTCAAATATTTCCAAACTCAAACTCTTGACATATTGGAAGAAGAAGAAGATGGGCGGTGGTGGTCCGGTGTCAGCTTCAAATTTGCGGACTCATATTTAGTTCTTTCCATAGATTAAGACAACGATACAAGGGCATTTTAGTCAATTTGACAATTAAAAAGGACATGTGCATATACATGACCAAAAAAAATTAAATTTCCTGTTAAATCTAACCGTCGACGGATGTGGCAATAAATTAAATACTCCTAAAACTGCATTTTAAAACTTGGGTTATCATGTGTTTTGGAACCGAAAAATAGGCTCCCATCTGTCATTACCCCTTTATTTTATTATTATAAAAAAGATGTAAAAATTAATATGGAGTATTTTATTACTTCAAATTAGCCGACAATAAAGACGAAACGAAACTAAAGACTTGAATATCAATCCATGAAGACAAGTCTGACAAAGATACCGAAATCATAATTAACTCGTGGGCCATTCGATTCATAAATCGATCTATAAACAAGAAAGTGGCACTGCCATATTGAGTCACAATGACCAAAAACGTCACAAATAATCAAACAAAATGCTTTGAAATTCTTCCCATCAATTCGAGTAATCAATTTGAAGGTATTTGAATCCTCCCCCTCAGTATGAAGTACGCGAATAATTGACAACGATAAGTTTAAAGCAACGTGGAGACCTCTACTAACCGCTCCTCGCCAACATCGGGTATGTTTGATTCGACAACAAACTTGAAAATTGATCTAATGAAGCCACCACATTCCAAGCCACATTCTCATTCTTTACCACTGCATCATACTACTCCTGCATGTGCACTAAGAAAATACCTTATGTGAATTTCGACGCCATTTATTTATGACGGACAAAGCCGTCGGAAAGTCCGTCCTATCAAACAAATCTCGTAATCTTAACTAGCAAAATCACAAGTTACTATATTCAAACTATAAAAGATTGTTGCCAATATGAGAATCAAGAGTATCACTAGCTAAACAAAAACTTAAAACGGGAGAGAGAAAATAGAGAGGATTGCATTGCATTGTTAGAAATTTATTTTTTTGTGGACCCCATCAAATTTTGAGTTTTTATATTGGTTCCATGGATCAGCAAATTCCTTTTGTTTTCTAACTAATGAATTCGTATATTCACATACTTACGCAAACATAATCCAGAATTTTGGACTATCATGCAATTTGAGCACATTACTTTGATTTCATTATTTTTGAACGTTGAGATGGGAGATACGTATCAACTATACGAATCTCAAGAACAAGCCAAAACATCAGATAATATGGAAAATTTTATAAATATTATACCTTACCTCTACGCCTCTCTGGTAGATGATCATTAATAATGTCATGCATATTATATATGGATCGAGCCACCAGACAAGAAGACCATGATTTTGTCTGTATTCAACATGACACACACCACTCTCAATTACACTCCTTATTCCAAGCTCTGTCTTCACCATCTTGATGGTCTCTGCTCAACCAAATTCTCCATCTCATAACCAAACAACAACAACCAGCCAAACCCATTTGAGGTTCTTCATCGGAATCCCCGACCGATCACATCTCATCCCAAAATGCCTTTTCTCGCAAGTATATAAAATCAAGCTCTCACCTTGCAGCAACCATAATCATCCATGGCGGTTTCAGTGTGTTTCTGGGTTCTGTTCTTGAGCATTTTAGCTTGTGCCGAGTCCAAGTTCATGGTGTACAATACTACAGCTGGTACTGTTCCTGGGAAGATCAATGTTCACTTGGTTCCTCACACGCACGACGATGTGGGTTGGTTGAAAACTGTTGATCAGTACTATGTTGGCTCCAACAATACCATTCAGGTCTCTGTCTAAATCTTAAAGTTTCCATTTTTAAGTTGGTTTAGTGTATCATTTGACCTTAATTTGGTTATGTTAATGTTGTTGGTATAGGGTGCTTGTGTGCAAAATGTGCTTGATTCTCTGGTTCCGGCATTGTTGGCTGATAAGAACCGCAAATTCATCTATGTTGAGCAGGCAATGATTGGATTTGCATTGTTATGTGTTCAAATGTTTCAAAATTGAATTAAATTGTGAATTTATGTGTCTAATTTGGCTGAATTATACAGGCATTTTTCCAACGTTGGTGGAGTGAACAAAGTGAAGTTGTCCAGAATATAGTTAAGCAGCTCGTCAGCTCCGGTCAACTAGAGCTCATGTATGAATATAGTTTCCTAGGTTGTCAAGAAAAGCATGTTCATGGATTCAATGATTCTCTTTCGCTTAATTTGGGGGTTTCTGTGTTTTTCTGGTCTGCAGAAATGGGGGTATGTGCATGCACGACGAAGCTGCTACGCATTACATTGACATGATTGATCAGACAACTCTCGGGCATCGGTTTATAAAAGAAGAGTTCAACGTGACTCCAAGAATTGGTTGGCAAATTGATCCCTTTGGGCATTCTGCAGTGCAGGCTTACCTGTTGGGAGCAGAGGTATATAGATCTTTTTCGTGCTTTTGGCATCATCAATGTGTGGAAGTGATAGTATGTGATTTTGTTTTGAGTATATTGTGATTATCAACATTTGTAAAAGCCCCTCAATAGCATATGCATCTGTGTTTGAAGCAGCATGTTTATATCCTCAGTACTTGAGACTTGCCATTTGTGGGTGTAGGTTGGGTTTGATTCTTTTTTCTTTGGGCGAATCGATTACCAAGATAGGGCTAAACGAAAAGATGACAAGACTCTTGAGGTTGTTTGGCAAGGCTCTAAAAGTCTTGGATCGTCTGCCCGGGTGAGAGTGATTCAAATTTGCTCTCTTTTTTCCTTTGTTATGACAATGTATACTTGAAAAGAAGTAGTTGTTTCTTATGCGTTGTTTGTTAAGATTCTTAGTTTCGTTTCTTGCAGATATTTGCTGGTGCATTCCCTGAAAATTATGAACCTCCTAGTAATTTTTACTTTGAAGTTGACGACGAATCCCCTCTTATCCAGGTAAATCTTGTTTCTATTATTGTTCACACAATCTTGAAGATTTATTAGTGGATTTATTAACTTATCCATTGGTTTTGATTTTCTTTGAAGGATGATACTAATTTGTTTGACTACAATGTCGCTGAGCGAGTCAATGAGTTCGTAGCTGCTGCAATATCACAAGTAAGAAACAGCTCTTCTGGTTCAGCTTCAGTATACATAGTCTGTAAAGCAATCTAAAACTTTCAGGCAGAGAACTGCTTATCAGATTGATTCTTTATCTTATCTTTTTCAGGCCAACATTACTCGCACGAATCATGTCATGTGGACAATGGGGACAGATTTTCAATATCAATATGCGCAAACATGGTTCCGGCAATTGGACAAGTTCATCAATTATGTCAATCAAGTAAGTTTTCATCCAATTCAATATAATACATGCCTTTCTTTATTACATGTTTCAAGTGTTTTGCAGCACTTTTGTAGCTAGTTTTGCTTGTTAATGGAAGGTGCTGGGTTGGAATTATTGTAGGATGGGCGTGTCAATGCCTTGTACTCAACCCCGTCAATTTACACTGATGCAAAATATGCAGCAAATGAGTCCTGGCCAATCAAGACCGAAGACTTTTTTCCGTGAGCTTAAGTTTCTTAAAGGTCTTGTTTGATTAGACATAGTAGTTTTCTTTAGTTTTTCTGATTGTGCAACTTTTGTGTGCATCAACCAGATATGCAGATGGTCCTAATGCTTACTGGACTGGATATTTTACAAGTAGACCAGCCATTAAGCAATATGTTAGAATGTTGAGTGGCTACTATTTGGTAAGATTGATGTGTGTGGGTTTTCTTGAAGTCACGGCAGCAGAATTTTGTAACTATACATGCTCACGAGTCTTCGTTTATGAACAGGCTGCACGACAATTGGAGTTCTTTCAGGGACGGAGTGAAACAGGCCCTACTACAGACTCATTGGCTGATGCTTTAGCAATTGCACAACATCATGATGCAGTTACTGGTACTGAGAAGCAACATGTAGCTAATGATTACGCAAAACGACTGGCAATTGGCTACACAGAGGTATGGATATGATTTCTAATGCTCACTTTGATTATGTTTAGCCTCAGATTGCTCTAATTCAATGTCTTTTTGCAGGCTGCGAAGGTAGTTGCAACATCACTTGCATGCCTGACAGAGTCATCATCCAAAACTGGTTGTGGGAGTCCAAACACCAATTTTCAGCAGGCAAATCATGATTACCCCTAATTTTTATTGGCTTTGCGATTATGTAAATACATTATAATTGTTATTAAAAGTTATGTATATGCTATCAACTTTGTTGGGTATTTGGTGAAACAATTTTAATTCTAGAGTGAAGCATAGCTTGTTCTCATATGCTGAACTATTATTTCTTGCATTTGTTGCTCTTTTAGCTCATGTTTATTTATTTCAATTCCAGTGTCCGCTGTTGAATATAAGCTATTGTCCTCCATCCGAAGTTAATCTGTCGAATGGAAAAAGCCTGGTAAGCAGAATAGTGGACTACCATTTTGTTTCCTTTTCGTCGTTTCACTTTCAATGATTAGGAACATATTTATAGCATAGTATTTGATATACATAATTTCTTGAGGTCTTTAGGTTGTTGTTGTCTATAATTCTCTGGGATGGAAAAGAGAAGATGTTATAAGAATTCCAGTGAGTATTTCCTTTCTGTGCTATAATCAATAGACATAATTGATTACCTGAAGAGTTCCAGTGCTGCTTCATTTTCAAGAAAGTTACATATTCATCAAAACTAGTTCATCGTTAACATTTATCGCATCATCTAATATTAGCAATCCCGTCACAGGTTATCAGTGAGAATGTCACAGTTTCGGATTCAAATGGGAAAGAAATTGAGTCACAGATTCTACCTCTACTTAATGCCTCTGTGGAGATAAGGAACTACTATACTATGGCCTATTTGGGGCAATCTCCAAGTGTGACCCCTAAGTATTGGCTTGCATTTTCAGCAACTCTTCCACCTCTTGGTTTCAGCACTTACACCATCTCAAGTGCTAAACAAACAGGTTCATTATTTGATTTCCAAAGGAACTATGGCCTATGGGATTTACATTTTCCAATGTATAGACTAATGTTTGTATGGTCTATCTTGTTCTGTTACAGGTGCAGCAGCTACTCCTTCACAGATACTGTACAAGTCGGACGAGAGTCAAAATGATACTATCATAGAAGTAGGACCTGGAAATTTGAAACTTATTTATTCTGCAAATGAAGGAAAACTCATTGAATATCGTAACAACCAAAGCTCGGTATGTCATTTGGTTCTTTGATTCATAGAAGTTTTTGTTATTATTTCATTTTGTAGTAACTAGTTAGTTTAGCTGAAATGCTTACATATGTGCTGCTATACTCTGCTTTTAACTCTGTGTCTCATGTGTGTTTCAACTTGCAAATTCAGGTGAATGAATATATAGAGCATTCCTATATATTTTATGCTGGAGATGATGGAAGTGTTGGTCCAGATTTTCAGGTTAGCAAATCTCTTTAAAAGTCTCTTTTTGGCAAATGATTCTAATGCAAACCCTGTGAATGAAACAATTCAACTTGTCTTTTTAAGGCTTCTGGAGCATACATCTTCCGGCCAAATGGAACGTATCCAATCACATCTAAAGGGCAGGTAACCACTATTCCATTATCAAGCATTGTGCATTTTACATGTAATTGTAGCAAGCAATTCAGGAGTTGTCATTGCTAAATCTCAGGTTCCTTTTACGGTTCTGCGAGGACCAGTATTGGATGAAGTGCATCAGAGGATCAATCCTTGGATATATCAGGTAATTCAACTTGTCGCGTGAAGGATGAGTTTTTGTTTTTGTCACAAACATGATGAGAAAAACAGATCTTGTGCTGGTTTATATTTATTTGAGACACCTTTGAAATTTAACCATTTCATGCACATTCAGGTGACTAGAGCTTACAAGGGAAAAAATCATGCTGAAGTTGAGTTCACTGTGAGTGCAACATTTCTCTTTCTCTGAGTGTAATTCTTAAATCTTACTGGTTTTAGGAATGAGCTGTTTATGCCAACAAATACTCTCAATTTCAGGTTGGACCTATACCAATAGATGATGGAATTGGCAAAGAGATTGTGACAAAGGTTACAACAAATATGAAAAGCAACAAAACATTCTATTCAGACTCTAATGGGAGAGATTTCATTGAAAGGGTTTGTTTTGTACTCAACTTCCATGGAACTCAAAAGTCTTATCCTACATATTTTTATAAGAACAATTGTTTTGCAGATTCGAAACTACAGACAAGATTGGAATCTGCAAGTGAACCAACCCGTTGCAGGAAATTACTATCCGGTATGTTCAGTATTAAAACATCAAAATTTGTTACATTTTTGCACATATAAGAAACATTTTCAAGTTCAGTTACTTGGTCAAATCCACTAGAAATTTCTCCATTCATCGCGTTACAAGGTTTAAATTCTTATTGTTTCAGATTAATCTTGGAATTTACTTAAAGGACGAGAGCAACGAGCTATCAATCTTAGTAGACAGAGCTGTGGGGGGATCCAGCATAGTGGATGGACAACTGGAAATCATGCTCCATAGGTTTCTTATATAAACACAAAGTAAAGTTCCTCTATTTGAACTATTTCTTTGTAATAACAGCAATTGTCCCTTGTTATTGTGTAGGAGGTTGCTCCACGATGATGCAAGAGGCGTTGGAGAGGCGCTAAATGAAACAGTCTGCATTCCTGATAAATGTGCAGGACTTACTGTAAGAGCCAAGTCTCTATGCAATGTTGTGTTTCCACTGGATAGTATTTGGTTTTCTGAGGTGATGTACATTTTTAACAGATTGTAGGGAAGTACTACATCAGAATTGATCCGCTGGGAGAGGGTGCTAAATGGCGTCGATCATTTGGTCAGGAGATATACTCTCCATTTCTCTTAGCCTTTACCGAGCAGGTGGTTGACATTATTCTTGGATCATAATCATTACTGCTATGAGTGACAGAAAAGTAAATTTGTTGCTCGTATGTGTCCGGTGGTTTTATTTCAGGATGGAGATTACTCCGCGAGTTCCCACGTATCAACCTTTTCAGGGATCGATCCTTCCTACACCTTACCTGATAATGTAGCATTGATAACCCTCCAGGTTGGTTCTTTACTAGACTTCCTATATACATGCTAATCATTTTGATACTTTCTATTTGCTAAATATCCATGACTCTCTCTTTGGTTGAGTACTTCAGGAGCTAGAAGACAGGACAGTTCTTCTCCGGTTGGCTCACTTATACGAGGTTGCTAATGCTATTCACTTTCTTTTACCATTGTTATAACAATCATTAATCCAAATCCATGACTCATTGTTTGTTTGGTGATTGAAATGCAAGATTGGGGAGGACAAAGATCTTTCATTCATGGCAAGTGTAGAGCTGAAAAAGCTGTTCACAGACAAGAAGGTATATATAAAGGATCCATATGTTTATCAAAAAGACACCTTAATCAGTTCTTGCCAACACTTACCATTTCATTGTATTTTTGCTTTTGCATGAATTCAGATAAACATGGTGACAGAGATGAGTCTGTCTGCAAATCAAGGAAGAGCAGAAATGGAGAAGAAGAGACTAGTGTGGAAAGTGGAAGGATCTTCTGAAGAACCTCAAGTGTCCAGAGGTGGACCTGTTGATCCAGCAAAGCTGGTTGTGGATCTTGCTCCTATGGAAATTCGCACATTCGTTGTAGCTTTCGAGTAAAATTAAGAAACTGCAGTGAGAATGTGTATACAATGTTGCAGCATGGCATGGCTAGACTTGTTTTGTGCAGTTTTGTGTTGAAGATTTTCATATAGGAGTCGGGACTTGCTTGCTCTTCTATGTATTCGAACACCTTCATTTATTATTTGTAATTTGTGTGTTTTGACTTGGTCAAATCGACACACCAGTTATGTTTGTCATCTTGTTCAGGTGTTAAGAAACTATCTCAAGTGTCGTTCAAGTCCAACTGTTAATTCAGGCTTCAATTTATGAGTCTCGAACTTTGAGTATATTTTAAAATGAAACAAGCTGAAGCTGAAGCTTTACTACTATTTTTTGGTTTAGTATATTTTAGAATGGTCCAGTTTCAACAAATCAGAGTCACAGGTCTTTTGTTCAGCTGCTTGAGTTTACTGTTCTTAGTTTTTGTAGCACTTAGTGAGCTTCTAAAATGTGACAATTCAAAGATTATATGAAAAAATAACAGTGAATTTCGGAATCCAATCTTTCGTCATCAAAAACTGATTAAATATCATGAATTTCAAAATCCAATCCACCTTTATATCCATTCCATGCGATCAGGCGTAGCATAAAATACAAGCGATGTAGAAATTGTATTTGGGATCGGCCTAGTGAACGCCAAATCAATTATACGGTTTCTTGGGAACATGACAAACTACAGTGAACCACTTATTCTAATGTCTGTATGTTCAAGATAAATTTTTACACTATGTCCTATGTCAGTTGACAGATGCACACAATACTCTAGTTTCTATACCTTGGTGGTAAAGCATTTGGCTCCAAATGCAAAGAGCTTTCTGGAACACCATAGGATCCAATCCCGGGAACTCTAAAAGCAGGAATTCGATGAGAAAAGCCAAGAACCTCAGATCTCGGAACTGCATGAGTCAACGTAAAACCTTCATGTTCTTGTGTCTGGAAGAAGGTCAGGCAGCCCTTTGCCTCTTTCAGCTTGGCTATGGTTATCACATCTCCTTTTGTGAAATCTGACAGTATTTGGACGACTTGGCATTGGTATTGGTCGTGATCTGACTGTAACCACTTGTGACTCCAGTTCTTGTACATAGCCCAGACTTCGCCTTTCAGCGGGTAAATGGCATAGACGGGTTTATCTGAGCTCTCTTGGCACTTGACTAGATAGGAGAACTGTGACATTTGAAGGCAGACACTGGTTCCACTGACTTTAAATAATCCACAAACGATGGGTAAGTTTTTTCTCTTCCAGTCAATCTCATTGTCAACAATAACTAGAGGTTCCAACAATGTAGCACATACTTGACTCTCTGATATTATTTTATCTACACGACTGTATTGGCGAGGCATAAGATCCTTTCCACTATACACCGCCCATACCTGACCTACAGCAAAATCATCTGGCGACCAACTTGGCATCAACGGTTCAGTTTCTGAGCTTGTCTTGAAAGTAGGAAGCCCTCTTGAAGGAGTAAACCCACCTGGATGGCCCTCTGCTGCATTTTTGTGGCCAACATTCTGAAATATATCATCTGGCAAGGCACGCTGGTCGAGCTCAAACATTCCTTCAACAACTTTGTCCATCTCTCCACCGTCAAATCTATATGATGGCAGATAATGAGAAAATATGTACACATTCTGTGGGGGGATATGACAAATGACAGGACTTCCACCAATTGTTTTCCTCTGGAATATGCTTTTGAAGCCATCCACTTTTTCCAACCATGCGCCTTCTGCACCTAAATATTTCGAAAAATCGGAGAGAATTTCAACCAACTCGAATTTGCATGCTCTTACAGAATCAGGATCAAACGCCCATTCATCTAGGTTCCAATTCTTGTATAATGCCCAAACTTCACCACTTTTGGGATAAATCTCGTATTGTTCCTCAGTCACACCATGGACCCAAGAGCATTTGTATGCTAAAACTGTGGTCCCACTGACCTCATCACTCATCTCTGGATTCAATTGAAATGACCCACAAGCAACGGGCAAGCCATTGTCACACCATCGTCTCTCACCACAGGTAATAGGAACTGGTTTCAACCATGTAACAGAAACTCTTGGTGTTGAATTGACAATGATTCGAGCATATTTACAACCATGATGCAAATTCGCTTTATAGCACGCAGCCCAAATTTCACCTGGCTCAAAATACTCCGAATCTCTATTTTTCTCGAAGTCGTAAAAGTCCTGATTTGACCTTTTCTGTAACACATTTTTTGAAGGCCAAGACAAATTCGTTTCTGAACTGCTAGAATGGGACAGAGTTGATGATATTGCACTTTCTGCAGAAGTATCTCTGTCTGCACTGAAGTTAACCTGGGAGTCCACATCAGCGAATAACTGGTTTCGTTTATGTTGTATGCCACTCATAGCATAATCTAGTAGATCAGGTTTCACTGAAGCAGTCCTTTCTGTAAGCACATCAGTATCCATATCTTGACTCGAAGCCTCCTTGCAATGGAAAGAGCTCAAAGCTGTAGTTACTGTTTCTTTACCTGACATATTATGGCTATAAGATGCTTGAACGTCAAGAGACCCATATTGTTCCAAACTTCCACCCCGTTTCAAATTGAATGCTGAGCGTTTTCCTTCATCTGAAAGCACTGAGAACGCATCCTGTATTAGCAACAGTGCCAATTCAGTGCCAGGGAACTTCTTCTGTATAGGTTGCAGCAATGTTGTAAGCTTCTGGTAACGACTTCTAATATTAGAGTAAGTGGATGAGGGAGTAACCTGAAGAACCCAGTAGTGATCAACCCCACAACCTGGAATCTTGATATTGGCAGAAGATAGTATATCACAGACAGCCAGCATCGAATGAACATTGGCAAGTTCAGGACAAAGCTGTTGTGCTTTCCGTAACATATCTCTGGCACAAACATAATCACCATTAGTCATCATCTTTTCAGCGGCGCGTTTCTCTCGAAGAGCCTCCAACACAACTTGGTTCATCCTTTACTTCTAAATATCTCAAAACTTAGTTTACTACTTCTCAGTAATTTCAATTATAGCTACTGCAAATGACTAATGAATTCAGCCAAAAGATGGAAAGCATCAGAGTTATACATGAACCCCCAAAACAAGCTGCAATGAACTGCAAGTCTGCAATTGTTGGCATACTGAAATTGACAGCAAGAAATACAGGAAACAACATGATTAATAATCTGTATCAGTTGATGGAATAAAAATATCCTTGTATTTTATTTTTCACTTCAAAGACGTTTCCACAAGAATCTTTAAAAGAAATCCTACAAGGTGAACAAAAATAAAAGATACTTCCTACGATAAAGCATAAATGCCATCATCTTTTCTTATTGGGCAGTAAATCCCCCGAGGCCCCGACTGATAAGTACATATAGGATACAATAAATTGAGCATGTATGATGATGCTTCCAACAATTCGGTTTAGCACCAACCGAAATCCATATTAAGCAAGAGACAAGCCAATAACAATGCAGCCTTCATACGACCATTAAACAAATGACTGATTCGTTATGTAGTTCTTGCCAAATCCGAACATATTAAGAAGAAGAAAAAAAAACTCCATTCCGATTGTCACCAAGCAAACACCACAAAGTAAGCTTCCTAGATAAAATCAACTTCAACTTTACACTCAAACACACCACAAAGTCCTGCCATCATTTACTTCCAGGCACTACAAAATAAGCTTTTATTAACAGGTTTAGATGGCTTGAATTGAAAGTATTTGTCCCAATCAAAACTTTATGATTCAACCACATGGAATGGTTTGATCATGATAGCTTGAAATACCCACTTAAGAACACAAGTAATAAATACCCTTTTGGTTTTAAGAAATTAAGATTGCCATTTGAAACTGAAACAACAGTTCCTCTCTCCTGAACTCCACACAGCCTAAAAAACAAGTAATTCAAAAAACCCAGAAATGCAATAAACAAAAGGTCCACAATTTGAGAGTGAAACAAGAACAGCGATACATGCACAGCCTTGCGGGCTCAGAAAAGCTGCGAAGTTTTTCCCAAATCGCCGATCATTTCTAGAGAATGCATTTAGCAATAAAGCAAGCAAAGAAACAGGCAAGACGGAGCAGTATTGTTCAGAAAGGGATCGCAGAGAAAGTGACACTGACCTTTTGTTTTGAAGCTCTGGCACCAAGATGGTCAAGTCAAGGAGGGACCTGGTTTTGGGAGCTTAGTGATGAAAATGAGCTTAGCTCACAGTGTCTTGGTTTGGGCAAAATGCCCAAATAGTGGGTTGGGTTGGGTTGGGATCATGTGCTGTTGGCTTTTCCCTCCACTAATTGCAACTGTACTTAAGAGCCCCACCACTTCCAATTACAGGACATATTGGTCATTACACAATTCATTCACAGCAACAGTAAAATCTCTCTCATTTATAAGGTAAAAGACTCTTAAAAGTCTCTCAACCCTCGTATTTCGACCTAATTTGGTCACTCAACTCTTGTGTTTTAATCCAACTTGGTTATGAACTTTTAAATAATAAACTTCCAAAAGTTTGAGATTATATTTTTTTTGACGAGGGAAAACGAACTTTTATTAATACTTAAAAATTGAATATATTAGATACCCTAACATGTCAAAACTAAATCAGACATACACGTACAAACCAAAGCAAGCCCTACCCCATACATCGCTGATTCCTAACCCTTTGGAGACAATATCAGTCTTAAGAACAACCAATTGCATCAAGCATAACAAAAGAAAACCAACAACCAAAATCCAAACTCAAATTAGCAAATCTAATCATGGCGTTCCGGATCTAACACGAGTCCCGGAAAAACTAATTTAGAACCATATCTCATAGAACAACACCCACTTGGCTTGCACTCCCACACATGCCCTAATTGACAACGACCCCTAAGCCCATAAATTGTCATTAGATACGAACATCTGACGCCATGGCTGCGCTTCGTCTTTCCTAAAGCAAGCCTCAACGTCGACGCCTTCTTGCTGCCTCACTGTAGTCGCCGTTGTACTGCCGTTGAACCGTCACGCGCTGCCAACCTCCGCTCCGATCACCGTTGCTGTTCTTTATCCCGACGCCCACCTCCGACCCTCGCTTTGTCTCGGCTCCTCTCCGCAAACCTGCACCGACGCCAACTCACATTGCTTTGTCTATACCCCGTCCGACGAGCCCAACCCTTGGTTTGTCTCGACTCATCTCTTCAACCCTGCACCGGCACCAACTCTCGCTACTCTGTTTGTACCGCGTCTAGTGAACCCAATAGTCCACCGTCTCCTTCTTGCCATCAACCACCGAGAGAGTCGCTGCCACACTCAACTATCTATACTTTTTATTCAAAACCCTAAATTCCAAACGCTACTGAGAGCGTAAAGACCATTTTTTTTTTTGTTTATTGCAATTGGATTTCATTAGTGGCTTCACCTGTTTGGAATTAAATCAAGTCAATATCTTAAAATTTAAGGACTATTGTAGGTGAATAAAAACTTTTATTTATCGCAAATATCTTTCGTTCCATCCCAACAGGATTCGAAGCATTTGCCTTATAAGTAAAATGTCTTCTATTTTGGATTATGAACCCACCCTTAAAAACAAAACGAGTTCTTTACAAGAAAGAAATACTTCTAAAGAAAAGGGTTTATTCAAACAATTTACGAACGTGCGGACAAGTTGACCAAATTAGATCCAAGTACAAAAATTTGATGCCTGTTTTGGGTAAAAGTGACTAGATAACATAGAAGTTCAAAAACTAAATGTGATGTTTTATTACATTTTTAACAAATATTTTTGAATTTATTACAGTATTATATAATGGTCTATTTAAATAATAGTAATTGATCCAGCCAGCCCGCAGTCGAGCCAAGCAAAGCAGACAAGGTGGTCAGGTGTAGAGAGAGAGAATGAGAAGACGAAGAAGAAAGAAGAAAAGGGCGGGTAAGATAATTCTAATGGCAGCCATGAAATCCCGCAAACAATTCAACGCACTATCGACGACACTCCTCCATTATCGCTCACTACATATACCTAACCAATCTTCCACCATTCCTATCTCTTCGTTTCTCTCTCTTCCCTTTCTTCTCCATCGCCGCTCCCCATTCCACCATCCTCATCGAACCAATTGCTCTCACCGCCAAATATGAATTTCGCCAAGCTCGACGATTCGCCGATGTTTCGGCAACAGGTTTTGTTCCATTCTCTTTCCTCTTTGTTTTCTACGATTTCTGCATCATTAATGGTGCTACAGTGCAAATGTAGTGGTTGAATTCTGAATTTTACCGTATTTTTTTTTTAGTTTCTGCGATCAATTTGTGTTGATGACTTGATGTTCGTTTAGGTTTTGATTGTAGGTAGCTTTTTGATTGATTCTCAGATGTGAAATTTTGTGTTGATATATTTTTTTTTCTTCCGGAAATGTGGCCAAAGAGAGATACACTTGACATGCCTTATCAGCACATCATAAAATCAGTTTTTATACCATGGATATGATTTACTATAGCTACATATTCTTCACTGTTAAGCAAGCCACCCTATAGCAAAAGTTAATGTTGCCATTATACTCTTAAGAAATATTTTTCACATAGGTTATGAATGGAAAAGGTCTGAAGAAATATAAGTAACTAAATCCTTGAATATTGAGGTGGCTAAATCTCTTGGTTTTTACTGTGCATTAATATAGCTTGCATGGCTGAGTGTGACATTTTTGATGTACTGTTTGGTGAAACAGATACAATGCTTGGAAGATAGTGCTGAGACATTGAAGGGAAGATGTTTAAAGTTTTACAAAGGATGTCGGAAGTACGCGTAGGTTTTTTCTTGTGTTTTTTAATACTATGTTATCATGCATAATTTGCTTATATCACACCTTGATTTAGTAGTTTCTTTATGTTTGGTAGGATTGAAATAATAAATTTTCCCTTTTGTAATTTCAACCCAAATCACTGTACTTGAAGGGTTTAGCATTATGATTTATATTTCCCTACACCGTTTCTTTGGAGGAGAGTGATTCTCATGATACCACTTGATGCGCCTTTTTGACCAGAGGTCAAACTTGTCATGACCTACTAGTCTTGTATTCTTGCCCACATGTAAGGATTGAGATATTTGACATTCTAATTTCTAAATTTGATCCTCTTGGAATCGTGGATCCAGGGTCCTGCATAGATGAACACACCATTAAGTGGAAACCTGGGGCTTGTGCTTGAGAATCTATCCCGGGTGTTGGAATCAATGTCTCTACGATGAGGCTTCCAAATGCACTACCAATTTAGAGGGAAGAGAATATGAGGTGTGTTGTGTGGAGGATGTGAAGAATGAGACACCCTCATTTCTAAGGAGTTTCTTTTTATACTCACAAGCATGACCAACGACGCAGTGTCGTGTGATTTGTCTTGGTGATGGTGGACCCATTGTGAGCCTCGTGGAGATCGATTTGGTTTCGGGAGCTCACTTACCACATGAGCGTAGTGAAAGACGACTTGAGCTTCCAGAAGTGTCTACCATCTTGACGCGACGCCCTAGCTACTTGTATGGAAGAGGTGGGCGCATGTCGCCGTGTAATGACCCTAATTGAGAGGTATTTTGAGATTTAAATTCGGGGTTTCATCTTGGAGAAGGACCTTGTTGAGGCGACTTGGTAAACAAATTTCAAAGTTGAGTTTCTCCTTGCCTTTGGGCGCGCCTTGAGCATAACCTCCTCACACATGGGCTCAGCACCGCGGCAAGGCATGGATGTCGTAGCGTCCAATGTGCATGCTTGTGACTTCCTTGCCCCAAGCTTTGAGTCTTGCCTCTTCGCACATGGTCTCCGCGCTTGGGCATACTTGTGCACAATTGCCTTCCTTGCGTTTAGGCTTGGCGCTGCAACAAAGGTTGATGCCATGTCATTACTCGCGGCCTAAGCTTCCGCACCCCCACTTTCTCCTTGTGCCTAGCCTCGGCTCTACGACATCATGCGCATCCTGGGCTTCGATGTTGCGGCATCCCTCGTGGCCTGCCCTCCTTGGTTGGGATTTTTTTCTTCCTAGTCTTAAGCAATATTCTCTTTAGTTATTTAGTTGAGCAAACAAGGGTGAGCTCCAAAGTTCAGGTTTCCAAGGGTGAAGCTCCTTGTCATGACTTATGACCTTTGACCATGGGAACGTCTCATCCGTCCTGAGGTTCTTGGGTCTTGGTGTATTCGTCCTCAAACCATCCAACTCTTGTGAGACCGATGGTTGCGCAACTCCTCATGGGCCGAATCTACTTGTGGAAAATTGTTTAGCATCACCATTATTTTTCATTTGTATCTTCATGTTTTATGTTAGCATTATCAAGTTGACATAGCTTTTTAGTACTTCGTTTCACTATGAAGTATATTCTACCCACAACTATAATGAGCCCCATATTCCTGAGTGGACAAACACACCAAGAATCCGAAAATCCAGTCCTTTGAAATTAGAATTAGGGAGTTTAATGTCCTCAGATACTATTTTTATTCTTTCCTTCTAGAGGCACAAAAAAAGTATAAATGGGTTGATGAACTTAGTTTTGGCTTGACAATTGGCAGCCCTCCACACATGCAATCTTCTCTCACGTTCCTTATAGGCTCCAGCTGGTAAATAATTGGTTATGGTTATAACGATATGATGACCTGACTGATATTCAAAAGGAAAGACAATTAGATGATCAAATTCTAATGCCAACTAAAGCAATCTGTCTTGATTTTGAATGCTATGCAATATGTTTGATTAATTGATATCATGCACTAAGTTCCACACTTGTAAAGCCATCAAGAGTTTTTCAAACTGCTTTAGCTACCTACTTTAATAGAACCATTAATAATTTACTATATAGATAAAAGAAACCATTTTAGTGTTTCTTCCTAGAAACCTTGTTATTAATCCATAATGGAAGAAGTTTTTGATTGTGTGTTGATGAGTTTGGATAGTTTTCTTTATCTTATATGCCCAAACATGTTAAAAATTGGAATGAAAAGGTTGATTTGTATCACTGATTATTCTACTAAAATATCAACGTTAAAATTTTCAAGATCATCTGGTTTTGAAAGGTCATAATGCAACTAAATCCACTTCACTTTTCAGAGAGGGTCTTGGAGAGGGGTACGAGGTGGATATTGCTCTTGCAAATGCCATTGAATCTTTTGGAGATGGACTTAGTGATTCCACTTTCACTACTTCTGGAGGTATGCTACCTTGTTTACATTTTCCTTTGGAAATTGGTTAAGAAAATGTCTACTCTTTTATGTACTGGGGTTCATATTTTCAATTGTCATTTAATCTTTTGGAGGTGGACTTAGTGATTCCACTTTCACTACTTGTGGAGGTATGCTACCTTGGTTATATTTTCCTTTGGAAATTGGTTAAGAAAATGTCTACTATTTTATGTACTAGCCTACTGGGGTTCATATTTGGAAATAACTTAAGGGGATTATTTGCTTATGGAAGTAAAGCAATCCATTATAGAGAGGCATTGGGCAGGACTCATTTCTTTTTTACCATGAACCCTTTTCCCTTTCATCATTTTAGAGTTGAGATTATTGCCTTTTTCCATTTTGTCAAGCTAACTCAAAAAATAAAGGTGTGATTCTTCCAATTACCATGGCTTATGGATATGTAGGAGTACAGTTCACCATTTTAGTCCAAAGGTTAAGAACTGGGAGGTAATAATGGGTTCATGTGTTATTGTGACCCATTGTCTATAATAGGGGTGGCAATTCGTGTTCATTGGTTGTGCTCGTGTCATGTTGAAAGTTTAGTATAATGTTAAACAAGTCAACCCAAACCCAACCCATTTATCAAACGAGTTGAATATTACGATACAAACATATCGTGTCTGTTGAAAGGTTGTTTCCCTACACCTAATCTGAACAAGATATGCTAGCATAAAATCAGTTACTTTAGAGCTTCATCTCCATTTCTCGTGTTTTTATACAATCTCATGTAAAGCCTTAAATACAATCAAATGTTCTCCTTCACGAGTAATGAATGGAGATATATGAAGTTTCTATTGACTATCAAGAGTATCACATAATTAATTTATATTTGTGACTTGAATGAGGATTGTTTTAAAGATAAACACCCTCAGTCTATATAAACATGATTATTTAGAGCAAAAAGGTTGAGCTGAGCTTAATTAACAAAACAAATAGCTCAGCAGCATGTTTATGTGCTGTACTTATTAAATTTACTTTTCATATGTCAGGCTCTGTTGCGAACCAATTTGCGACTGCTTTGAGAGAAATCGGGTCATACAAAGACGTTCTTCGATTACAAGTATCAATCTTG
This sequence comes from Pelargonium cotyledonis, assembly GCA_036897625.1. Lineage (NCBI taxonomy): Eukaryota > Viridiplantae > Streptophyta > Magnoliopsida > Geraniales > Geraniaceae > Pelargonium > Pelargonium cotyledonis. Next base: position 17,311 of record JAYMTA010000195.1, on the reverse strand, counting down.
TGCATATCTGTTATCGTACTTCTAGCTCAATTTCTGGTGTCTGGTCTTCTGTTGCTTGCTTTGATTTCATGTTCTTAGGCTTGAGAATTATTCGTAGAATGATATTTGCTTCATTGGTTCTTGGTGGGTTCAAACAGAAAACTAACAAGATAAAGACAGAAATAGAAGAAGACAGAAAGGAGAAGAATAGAGAGAAGAAAGGAAAGAAGAATATGATCTGAATAATTTCAATTTGTCAAAAAACTGTACTAAAACTTCCTCTTAAAGTACTAGTTATAATCAAATCCTATCCAAAGCAGTTAAATAACTACTTCCAAATAACACAGAAAATAAAAACTAAATTATAATCCTATCCATAGCGAATAATAAAGAAAATAAATACTAAATAATATTGCAGACATTTAAGAAAATAAAAACTAAATAATATTTGGCTATCCCTCATCAGGTTGCTCTCAATTAAGATTTAGCATTACAAGCTTTGGTTTCTTCTCCAGATTTATGTAAATCCTCCTGAGGTCAACTGACTAATAAAGAATAAAGGTTTTCCGACATGTAGCAACTTGCATCTGTATATCTCATGAAAGAAATCTGGTGCAAGATGAAACGCTGAGGAATATATTAATCTTATTTTGAACTATAATCATAATAACTACTACCCAACTTAAGAAAGTGTCTGAAGGCTCATGCTGATTACATGAAATTCTGGATATTTGTGCTTATTTACTAGCTCACAGTGACTAGCAAAAATAGGAGCGTCAACCTTAGATTGTTGGTTTACACTAATAGATTCTTTTACAGCTTTGTTATCTGGGCATAACCCATGCCTGCTATTCTTTGCCCTGTGTTTTTAATGGTTGGACAACTTGGGCTTTTGTATCCTTATGTTCTTGTAACCAATATAACATTCTTATCAACTAGGAAAGAGTTAACACAAAAATTTGTGAGTTGCTATGCTATCAGATGCTAGTCTATTATTTTTCTTCCAGATTTTATTTTGCTGATTGATACCCATCACAATCAGATTGGACTTTCTGTTATAATGGGACTGTTATTTCATCCTTTTATACTTAGATTGTGAATTGTCTATTTGAAATATCTTTGATTTTTTTTCTTCAGATCCCTTGTAGTTGTAAATTTGTTGAGCTATTAGGAACAGATATTACATCCTATTCTGACATTCTTCAATTGGCTTGTCAGGTAGAGCACGTGTTAAATGATAGGTTGCTACAATTTGTGAATATTGAAATGCAGGATGTCAAGGTAAAGTTTATCCAAAATATGCTTGATGATTTATTTGTTACAGTAGAATAATGGCGTGACTGCTTCAACTTTAGCTAGGTGATTCAACAACTTTTTTTCCCCTATGAAGTACATGATTCTACTCCTTTAGAGGATTCCATTTTTACTTGTCCAGGCTGACAATTTGCAGTTGGTTATACAAATTTTGGCTGTCAATACATGCGTGTGGATGTTGCCAAGTAGCTTAATCTTTCACCTTCGTATATCCTTCTGGTTTATTTATTTATTTTTATGCACAATATCCTTTTCTTAAGAAACTGTTTTTAGATGTTGTTCAATGGGTGAATTTGATCTGATCTTTGATTACTGTTTTTAGATGCTCAATGGTTGAATTAGATCTGATATATGATTACATTCAAATCTAGATGTTTTTACTCTGTACAGAACACACATTAAGTGAATGGCAGTGTGTGTGCACTAGAGTTCACCTCTGGCGTGATAATGAGACCTCTTCCAATGAATTTAGAGCAATACAAAGTGTAGAAATTGAGAATGTAAGTTGTGAGAGTGAATGTGACATTTTACCAAATGGGGAGGTATCTATTGTAGGCTTGTAGCAGCCATGAGGTGGCACTCCATTCTGATTGGTTGAGCAGGGCCAGAACGCTGCTGATGTGGTAGAGTAAATGAACTCACGTGAGAAAAAAGGCTTTAGAACACACATTGAATAATGCAAGGAGACATGGGCATGTCTGGTTGATGGCCTAGATAAAAAGGGACGTGTTTCCTTGAACTAAACGGGTGTGTGACTAAGGACGACGAGGGAGGATTGTCTCAAGGCTATAAGTCTAATCCTATTGTAATCTGAGTCGATCCATGTGTTCTATTTGTTATTATTTGGACTCCTTACCTCATGTCAATATGTGACTGGTGGAATTTGTTGCCAAAAAATGATGTAGCATCAGAATTATTTATTTATTTATATATTTTGAATTTCATTGTCTCATGTTAGATAATAGAAGTCATGGTGAATTCTTCACCAGTATGTCAGGTTTTAGTGATCTATAGGCAAGTGAAACTTGGAGAACACAATCATAGTCCAACATGTTTATTTCAGACTTGACCTCCTATGTAATCTGGTTGCTGCTTGAGGTTTCCATCTGAACAGAATTGGTTAAATTGGGTGCTCCCCACATCATTATAGTATTCAAACTTTTAATTATTCATTTCCAATTATGTCTTGGTTGTTGGTACATTTCATGCTCGCATCCTCATCCATACATGCAGTTTTGTTCATTGCACGTGTAAGAACAATCCCCCTATCCCCCTCCTTTTAGTGCTAAAGTAATCTTGGTGAATGCAGGAAGCTAGAAAGCGTTTTGACAAGGCTTCCCTTGCATATGATCAGGTAGTTTCATAGCATGATCATAATTTCTTGTAAGGATACACACAGTTACACAGTATAGTATGTTTTATAGTTATGCATCTCTCTTTTGGTTGTGACATGTAATGCTATTGCTGGCTCTTTGCAACAGGCACGTGAGAAGTTTATGTCATTGAAGAAGAGCACTAGAATGGATGTAGCTGCTTCCATAGAGGAGGTATACAAACACTAGTCTATTTCTAACTTAAACTACTTTAAACTGGTGAAATAGATTTATTAGATAATTTGTTATGGGTAACCATTTCTTTTTTAACCTAATTTGGTAGAGAGACATTCCAGGAACTGCGCAACGCAAGATCGTCATTTGAGCAAGCCCGCTTCAATCTGGTAAGTCAAATTTCACAAAGATTAAAGATGCAATTCAGTTGCAGCTACGCCTGAAATATGTAACATACTTCCTTTTTTTCCAGATTAGTGCTCTCTCTAATGTTGAAGCGAATAAAAGGTTTGAGTTTTTGGCAGCTGTTAGTGGAACAATAGATGCTCATCTTCGATACTTTAAACAGGTGTATGACAGGATAGATAATCCATTTGTTCTTCGAATGCTCTTTATTGCATATTTTCTGATCCTGGAACTATGTTCTTCGCAGGGATATGATTTACTGCATCAGATGGAGCCTCTTATTACAGAGGTCTGTAATTTTGGTTTTTATTTTTATCTTTGGGACTGAGTAGACATATATTCTCTGAAGAATCTGACTTTAAAACATGAATGTAAGTTTAATTACGAGAAGAAAAAGAAAAGGGGGGAAGTATGAAATCAAAATAGAGAGTAAGAGTCAGCAACAAACCTTTTCTTGAACTGAAAAAAGAAGCTAAAATAATAATACTACTGTCTATGGAAGTCAGTGCACCAGAAAGAAAATTCAACAAAGCTTGATTAAATGCCTTTAGTGTAGCCCTTTCTCCAGAAATAGAAGTTGGCATTGTCTTCATTAATTATGCTGCATACTCTTGATTCTTCGAAATGTTGTCGAGGGATAGGTATTAAACTGGTGTATTCAATGTGTGCGTTGGGGAAGGGGAGCATATTAAACTTCTCTAGGAGAAGAAAACAGAGAGAATAAAAGGTTAAAGTATCCCTGTCATTAATTATATTAGAGGTGGAGGAAATCTATTTTTATGGCCAATGTTTGTCATTTAAACGCCCTTGTTTGTCATGTATCCCCCAGGTCTTCTCACCAGTCACCACATCACATTAAAAACTTGAACTCAACTTCTCAACAATACCAGCAGCTTGAGTAGGCCTGTTTTTAAACTGTACGAAGAATGGTGGTCTAGATCTTTGAAAATCATTTATCAGCATTGAAGTAAGTTGGGACATAGGAAGCCCCAGCATTACTAGAGATTTTTTTTTCCCTGTAAAGCTTCATTGTATCCATTGAAATAGGGACAAAGAGTAAAGTAAGCTCTGAACCTACAAGGATGTCATCATAGTAAAAGACCTACCGCTGTACCCCTCAGTGGAGAGGAATCCAAAAGACATACCCCCTGATGAAGCTACATCAGCCAACGTAACCAAGTTATAGCATATCCAGAAACATAACAAATCTAAAACGAAGCCAATCAAATACATTGTTAATTCAGAATACTTTCAAACCCTCCGAGCTAAGAGACTCATACCTCAGACTTTTTTTTTTTTTTTTGGATAAACAACAACCTAAAAGTGTATATATACAAGGAACCAATAGTGTTCAGGAAGAGACTATGTCTCTTAACCCTAACCTAGAGTTTTTGGCACTTTACTTCACCAAAGTGGTCTCTTACACCAGCACCACCAAGGATATGTTGAGTGAGGATTGATCTTGAGACCTCCTCCCACTCACACAGCTAGATTAACCAACTGCGCCACCCTTTGTGGTTTCATACCCCAGACTTACTAATGATTAAGAACCACGAAACTAAAGGGCGAGCCTGAGGATACCATTTTTCGCTAGAACAACCATGGAATCAACTTCTCACTTCTCTCCTTGAAATAATCCCAATACTTCCATGGCACTTGTGGGGACCATGATTGTTAAAATTTCCGATTCCCGATTTGATTCGGAGAATCAAGAAAAAAACACCTGTTTTGGTCGATTTTCAATTCACTTCTTCCGGTTCATCCGATTCATATGTGATGGGTCATAAGAGGTTGGTCATACCAGATTATGTCAAATATGTCTTGACCCATGTTGAGAAAAGTTCATAATTATTACTTCTTACTTATTAAGTCATTTGATTTAGTTCTAATAAGAATTGTTATGTTTATCATGCAACTCTTTTTAAAAGTTTTGTGTTGTGCATGACTCTTATTCGATTCCCAATTCTGGGTCATAAAACACACATTCTGATTCCTGATTTGAATCACGATTTAACAACTAGGGTGGGGACTTATTCACCCAAGACGCTGCCACCTTTGAGCCACTTTCCCTTCTCCACTACCCATTTACCATATGTTTTATCTTCTCATGAATGAAAAATTCCAGCCTTCAAGATGGCCCTCAACTCGGCAAAATTCTTATCAGCACTCCCAGTACTTTCTGATAATTACATAGCACCTCCCCCTTTAAATTCTTTAACACCCCACCAATTCCAGTTCCACTTGGCTTTCCCTGTGATTTTCCAGCAACATTAAATTTAACCTATCCATTCAAAGGAGCTGACCAGCTGACACTAAATTTTCTTACTTGAATATTAACTTTCTCAAACCCTGAAACCTTGTTCGTTTAACTCTGACACTCAAGTTGAGACTCCTTCTGGCTTGGCCTTAATCCATCTGACTACTCAAACCCAAGAGCGCCTAATTGACGGATGATAGCAAACCTAGCCCCACAATTTAAACGATTTTGACCAAACCTGCCAAGATACATAGGCAACATCGTACATCAAGAACAGTTGATCAATTGTCTTCTACCCTTATGTTAAATTCCCAAGTTCATTTGTCATTTCTTTAGAGGAGATGTTGTCTCTCTCCTTGCAAGTTGATATTTTGACTCCATCCATATTGTTAATGTATTGAAAGAATGTGAAATCCGTTTCAACTTGATATACAAGTTGGGCACTCCACCTATTAGCTTAACCTTTTGGATTGGAATAAAGTTTAACATGGTATTAGAGTTGGTTTGGTTTGGGCATAGTGATCTATCTTTGTTACCTCTCTTCTTGGTCTACGTGCATGGTCCGTTGTGTTATCCGGCATGCACGTGAGGGGGAGTGTTAATGTATCCCACATCAAAAGAATGTGAACTTGTTTGCCACTTTGATATACAAGTCGAGCCTTCCACCTATCGGGTTAAGCTTTTGGGTTGGAGTCAAGTTTAACACATCGCATACTATCCATCTTCCCACAAACTAAATTAGTCCACTGCCTTCAAGTATTTGCTGCCAGTGCCATATATTGATTATTATTTGTATAGTTTAATATTCCTTCTCAGAACATCCTAAGTTGTCTTCATTCCCAAATTTCTAACCTCTGGTTCATTGTGTCACAGGTCTTGACTTATGCACAAGACTCCCGGGAAAATTTTAGCAATGAGCAGGCATCTCTTAATGAAAGGATGCAAGAATATAAAAAGCAGGTTGATAAACAAAGTAGAAAGGCTTTAAATGCCAATCCTAGTTCTCCGACTGGAGATGTTTTGCATCCTTTCAATAGGAATTCACAAAAAGTTATTGAGGAAGTAATGCAATCTGCTGCAAATGGGAAGGTATTCTACGATATGATAATCATCAATTTGTCTTTTAGATGGACTTTCTTGAGGAATCCAAGTGCTGTTTTTTTCCTAACAATGTAAATAATAAAAGGCAGTTTTGATAGTTATACCTCTAGTTGAGACTACAGTGGTGCAGGTTCAAATCATTCGACAAGGATACCTTTCAAAACGCTCCTCAAATTTGAGAGGTGACTGGAAGAGAAGGTTTTTTGTTCTTGACAGTCGAGGAATGCTGTATTACTATCGCAAACAATCCAATTGGTCATCTGCAAATCAGCAATTGCAAAATGTGATATTTTGAGCTTAAAATGCTTTCTTTCTTCTTCTTTTCTTGGTCTCCTGCAATTGCTACTAAATGTTGAGCATTTTAGGCATCAGGGAATCTGTCTCCTGTACATAAGAATAGTTCCTCTGAAAATGGTTCCGGGCTGCTGAGTCGGTGGCTTTCTTCTCACTACCATGGTGGTGGTGTACATGAAGAAAAACAGGTTGCACATAACACTGTGAATCTACTGACATCAACAATAAAGGCTGATGCAGAGCAGACAGATTTAAGGTTCTGCTTCAGGATTATTTCCCCTTCGAAGGTTTACACGTTGCAGGTATTTTTAAATATCAGTCCGAACTTCACATATAAATTGATTTTACCATTATTCTGACAAAATTTAAACCTTATCGTTCCTCTTGCATATACTGGTTGGGTAAGTTGGGGGATATGTAAAACTTGGCAGTATGTCGTAATTCAACATCCTTGGCCATGCAGGCTGAGAATGCAGTGGACCAGATGGACTGGATTGAAAAAATTACTGGAGTAATAGCTTCATTGTTGACTTTCCAAACAAATGAGAGGGTAAATTTTAAGAATGTTGATATTAATATGCAGCTTTGATTTCAATAGTTAGTGATCATTGTCAATTGTTTATCAGTGCATCCCTCCTAGTCCCTGGGGAACTGGCCATCATCACTCTGCCAATGAAAGTGGTTTGATTGAAAATTCTGATGTTGACCAGACAGCAAATGGGGAAAGTACATGCAAGATCCCCATCTCAGGACATCAATTGCGTGTATCTAGAAGTATGCAACTACCAGAAAACAGTGGAAAAACTAAGAAGCCAATACAAGTAATGAGAAGTGTATCAGGGAATGGTAAATGTGCTGATTGTGGTGCACCTGAACCAGACTGGGCATCTTTGAACCTTGGGATTCTTATATGCATTGAATGTTCTGGTGTTCATCGTAATCTTGGTGTGCATATATCTAAGGTAAAATATCTAGGCTTTAGTTTAGAGCCATACCGCATTATGTTGGGAGATATTCTAATGCTTCTAGGATAAAGCTGTAGGCTAGGCTTTTGGGGATTATAAATGAGGCTTGAATATCATGAGAAGTCCATAGATAGATACACTAATAACTGATCCATCTTCTCAAAGGTGTTAATATGATAGATAACAAAGGACTTGTTAAATTCTTTTAAAGTTCCACTAAAGATTCACAGAAAAAGTCAGCCTTATATGATTTTTTCAAACATTAAGAATACAGTTATTTGTCATTGATTTCGCGTTTGTACCTTTGTAACTAATAAGTTTATATTTAAGGAATTACTAAATTTAAGATATTATACCCTTGTAAGTATAGTGGATACCTTCGAGTAGATAGGAAGTCTTAAGGACTATAGAAAGTCTAGAAATTAAAATAAGAAATTTATATACTCGTGAAATAGAAGTACTCACTTCAACTCTGCAGCTTTAGATTAAGCCATTGCGCATTTTCTTTAAACCAATGGGGGGCCAGACGTGCACACTGCTGTTGTCCTGAACTGTTCTCTCTCTCTCTCTCTCTCTCTCTCTCTCTCTCTCTCAAGCAAGCAAGCAAGCAAGAGGAGAGCTGTGAGAAGATTGTTGTCTGCTAAACTAGCAATATAACATATATATACAATGAACATTTCCTGAATTCTCTTCATTTTGGGTGAATATTTAACTGGGGGACAAATTGCTATAACTTTCTTGTAACAAATCAGCTTGCATTAAGGAGATTGCTTAGAACAAGCTTAAACACGTATGCTGTTGTTCACTGCATATCTAGTTCTCATGCATTGCTAGATGCCCAATTGCCTCGTATCTCCTAACTACTATTTATTTCAAGAGGGAGAAACCTGATGTTCAAGAGCTATATATAATATTCTTCTTTCAAACATTCTTTTATGTGAATTTTGAAAAGGAAAAGATTAAAAGACCACTACAGCTTTAGGCTCCTGTCTATTGCTTGATATGTTAAATAAAAATTGCACAGACAGGTGAACTTGAAATGGATTATGATTATTTTACTGTTTCATCCAGTTTGTATCCATGGCATCTTATCTGTATACAAATGGAAATTTAATATAAATTTTCTTATGTTCAAACTTACATCAAGCATGGTGGATTACTTTTAATGCAGGTAAGGTCACTTACACTTGATGTAAAAGTCTGGGATCCTTCTGTCATAAATTTGTTTCAGTCTCTGGGAAATACCTACACAAACTCAGTTTGGGAAGAATTGTTACAGTCAGGAGATGTGTCTGAGGCTAATGACATGGGGTAGGTAATACACTACCTGATATGACCACATATTTTTTTTTCTGTTTCTAATATGTTGTCGGTTCTTTCGATGTAGTTTGTCCAACTGTGATAAAAACAAAATTCTTCGTGTGAGAAAACCTTTTGCTGGTGATCCTATTTCAGCAAAAGATTATTTTATTCATGCAAAGGTAATGCTCTGTCAGCTCCATCTAAATGTTCTTTGTTAAATGGATATTTATGGCAAAATGCGTGGACAATTAATCATGTTGAACTCATTTTGTTATATTTACATATAATGACTTGGGCTTACACTATGAAAATGTCAACCTTATTAATAAAGTTTCACTTGCACCATTATATGTAGCTAATTTCTTTCATATTTATCCAATGTGAGACTTTATTACACCCACTTCAACACCCTCTCACATGTGAGCTTCATTTATTTTTTTCCTTGTGGCCTCAACACGTGCACAATCGGGAGCCTTTTAAATTGGCACTCACCCTCATGCGTAGGTATTTTTCTTCCACGCTTGGACCGTTGTAGGTATGCCCATTTGCAAGCGGGCCAGAGTCCACAGGGGGAGGTAAGATAAACGAGCCCTAGCCTGGATCGATACCATATTAAATTTAAATAATGGGCTACATATAATGACTTGAGCTTTCACTACTAAAATATCAACCTTATTAGTAGGATAGCACTTGCACCATTATATTTAGCTCATTTCTTTCATACTTATCCAATGTGTGACTTTATTTCACCCCTTCAACACACTTGATCTTTTTACTTTTCATATTTGGATTGTAATAATGAAAGTTTAGTTGAATTCCTAATTCTAATTTGTTTCCTATTATCAGAGTTAGTATTAGTATTGATTCATCCAAGAACATCTGATGCTCGCATGTGAGGGGGTGTGTTGCAATGGTGACTAAAGTCCCACATTGAAAAATATAAGATAAATAATTTACCAATAACGGTGGAGGTGAAACCCTACTAATATATTATTTTCTATAGATATCATTCTATGATATATATGTATGCAGTTTGGAATATTGAATACACTATTTGATTTCCTGCCTTATAGGATTGGAAGCCCAAGTTCTCCATTTGTCCTCCATGTTTGGTGATAAATTAGCAGTATAGCAAGAGTAAATCTAAGAAAGGGGATACATGATAACATATCTAGCTAGGAACCCAATAAGATAAAAATTAAATATCTTGGTTCTTTCCATACCCTTCAATGTATTAACACTTAAAGTATAAAGACAGCTACTGTGATGAATATGCCATTTTCTGGGCTAAAAAGTGGGAATTGTTTTATCTTCCTCTGCAAATTAACTTTTGATCTCTAAGGTTATGTAATGATAGCTCTTGTCACTTGTGGAATTATAGTTGATGTTTTGATTACTTTCAGTATGCAGAAAAACTTTTTGTTCGCAAGATAACAGACAACCTGCATGGTATTTCAGTGACACAACAGTTGTGGGAAAGTGTCCGTGCTAATGACAAGAAGGCAGTTTACCAATACATTGTTAGCTCTACAGGAGATTTGAATGCCATCCATGGGCCGTCATCATTTAGTACATCCTCGACTTTGCGCAAACTAATGCAGTTGGAAGGGAAAACTAATGTAGTAGATCAAGAATGTGAAACCGTCACAGACGAGTCTTTGGGCGAGCCATCATCAAGCTGTCTCGAACCCTCAAAGGAAAGTGAAGGTGATATCACAGAGGAAAGTCCCAACGAATGTTCCCTGCTTCATCTGGCCTGCCAAACTGCCGATATGGGCATGGTTGAGCTACTCCTACAATATGGTGCCAACATAAATGCTTCGGACTCAAGAGGACAGACACCGCTGCATCATTGTATTCTCATTGGGAGAACAAAAATAGCAAAACTGCTTCTTAGAAGGTAAATTTTTGTTTTACTGATACAAAGTTGTTAGGTCTACATCTGGGCATGGTATTCTTGTTGATTCTCCTCAAGAAAATCCATATTTTTGTTTCTTTATTCTGTTCTCTTTTGTCTTGGCATTTAATATAAACATTTACACACACACATACATATATATAGAAAAAAAAAAGAACTTTCAGCCAAAAAATCATGGTCAATTAGGTGGTGTCACATCAGCGATTTACAGTCGTACCCGCCCCAATGAAATTTTTGGTGCTATTGGCTGAGATTCTTCTCTCTCTCTCTCTCTCTCTCTCTCTCTCTCTCTCTCTCTCTCTCTCTCTCTTTGTATATATATATATATTACAATGTTGTGGAAGTGAAGTGAGTGTTTGTTGTTGGGTGCATTGCAGGGGAGCAGATTCACAAGCTACGGACAATCAAGGCAACACACCTCTTCAGCTTGCATCACAATCTTCCATGGATGAAATTGAGGTCCTCTCTCTCCTCAGAGACGCTAAAAGATGACATTTTTCATTCAAACATAAATTTGACAATACAAGGAAAGGAAATGAATCTGTTCAAGGAATTCATTAAAGCAAATAGGCTGTCTTGTCCTGGGTTCATTACGTGTTCCTCATTATCAAGAAAATGAATTTTGTATATATATATTTATATAGTCTGTCTTTTGCTACTGTACATAAATATTTGTGTAAAGTAAGAACTCTTTCGGTTTAAATTGAAGAAAGCGAAGGCCAGTGATTCATTATCTCATTCTACACTTTACAGGTCCTTGTTTCCATTTGTGATTGACGTCAGATAAAGTACCCAGTTTGGTTTTTCTGAACTTTCGTTGTTATAAAAGTTCAGGAACCCAATCCAATTTATGTTTAAAAGTATAGAGACTATTTTGGGTGCAAAGAAAAGAAAGTTGGGTCTATTAAGAGCACCAATAGGCTTAAAACTTGTTATATGGGCTCAACAATTCAAGCTTATTTGATTCAAGAAAATGCAACACACTCAGGCCCAAATATGAATTTCAATTATTTCTCTCCTTTTTTTTTAACTGCTATTTTTGTATAAAGAAAAAAAGAGAGATAAAAGAAAGAAAAAGATGTGGTCCTCACAAAGACCATAATGAAGTGGTCTGAGCCCGGGAGAGCAGTGACGGACGCCATGTGTGCTCTAATCTAACCATATGATATGATGCGATACCGTTCACATAAATTCAATTGTCCCATTCTACCCCGGACGGATCACACCCAATATTTAATCATTAATCTATCTATATCTAATATTCTTCACCTCACCCCAATCTCCAAAACAAACATACCCTATATATGAAATTACATTGTCTACCGATATTACCCACTATGCGCAAACGATATAGTATATCCCGTCCATGAACTAGCCCGGTGTCTCCAATTGTTGGGCCTGGAGAATCGGGGTTGTTAAAGCTCGAATACCGATTAAGAGCCAGCGAGACCCAATTAAACTTCGGCGGCGGAAGAAAGAAACTCACTAGTATGGTTTCAATGAACAATCTCACCAGAAAAGATAAACAAGAACAAAAAAAACATATTTTGAGAACAAATATCTGACTAACAAGGGCGTTGAAAGGGTCATCCTTATAAGAGACCTATTTTTGCAGGTTTGACCAGGAGAAGGAAGAAGTAGGCGGATGAAAACGGAATGATTACGTGGACTCCGTGGAGCAACTCCAATAATGTGCGTTTTAAGCCTCAGAGAAAAAAGTTACCATCAACACAAACTATTGTTAATCGTAAATATCGTAAAACTTTGTCCAAGATTTGAAATGACAAGAGAGAACGGATCGGATCCAAATCTACATATTGTAGACATGTCTATGGAAATGAAAGCGTGCAAGGAAGAGTATTGACAATAGGAGAGAGTCCAAAAAGAAGAAGATTTTGCTTCATCTCCACCTATAAATGTGGCTATGTTTCTTTGTGCTTCAGCAACATTGTCAATGGACCTAAGAAAATGAGGCATAGCTAACTATAAAGTGACACCAAAAACTCTTTAATTTGTTATTGCACATGTCAATTGCATTTAAAAGGGTTCATTATGATTAGTTTTGTTTGGAGTTTGGACCATTCAATGTGTCACAAATTATTTTCCACCATTAACAACAACAACAAAAAACTCATATTACTGGACAACAATAGTATGGTAGGTTCAAGTACATTCTTTTTTAGTGCCGTGTTACAATTTGGAACTCCATTCCTACATTTATCAACTTTGTAGAATTAACTAATTATATCACTAATTTACTATTGAATTTGTTGTTGGTTTCAATAATTTTGAGTTTGTAAGTGCAAATGATGAACATGGATTTATTATGTTTTATTCGAAGAGGAAAAAAAAAATTTCTTGCCCAAGTAATTTATGTATGTTATCTAGAGCTGGTAAAATAAACCCGACGAATACTGGAATCTAACTCTTTTCTAGTGGGTTTGGTTTTGAATTTATTAACACGAATAAAATCGAGTCGGACTCTGATTGGATAGGGTGTAAAATTTTCAGGTCGGGTATATCAACAAAAACAATAGAATTTATGCACGAAGATCCTATAAGGTAGGGTTCATCAACTCGAACCTGACCTGACCTGAAATTTAGCCACTTCTAAATCTTACCTTTGTTGTGTCATGCTTATTTGCATTATTAATATACTATATATAACTAGTGAAGAAACCAAATGTGTCCGATCATTATTATTATTATTATTGCTATTTTATGTTCTTTGAACCACTAACTTATGAAAGAATTGTTAGTTGTATATGAATTACTAACAATATCATCATAATATGATAATTAATATATCTTAAGTTTATTACAACACATATGCATGTGATTGAAAAAACAATATACAACATTAACTCTCTCTTTTTCAGGAAAAAAAAAAAACACACGTCACTTACTTAGGATTAATGAAATAGCTGGTATAGTTTATAGTTTTTTTTATAAATTTGTGTTAAAAAGTAAATATATTGAATGTGATATGTTTTTTATTAATTTATAAGAGAGACATCATATTTAAAGTAACAATGTTTCTCACTCTCTAAAAAGAGTGTCACCCTAAACCTCAACTTATAAATCTCACTCCATACCATCAACAAAAAGAATGAACTCAAAAGTCAAAATCTCAGAATGAATTTAAAACAATATTAACCATTTGGGCTCAAATTGGATAGGGTGTAAAATCAGTAGCTTTTGATTTCCTAAAGGGTGGAGATGGAGATGGAGATGAGCAATAATTTTGAAGATGACAGCTTTCATTGAAAAGCTTGTTAAGAAAAGAAAGCACAATGCACTGTTTAGAATAGAAATGCTACAGCTATAGTTTAGTTTCATACCATTGGTTTTTGGGGTCATCATCAATTTTTGACAACTCTCTTTGTCCCCTTCCCATCTACTACAAAACATCATCTACTCTCTCTTCTCCTCTTTTTCACTTAGGAGTCAGAGTCGGTAATTTGGACCCGAACTTGTGAGCATCTAAGCTCGATCCGATTAGCCTTCTGCTTGAGTTTAACTTGTAAAATTTTGGGATGAACGACAAAATTTATACAACTCAATACTTTTATGTATAAAAAAATAAATAAAATCTAATCCCAAGACTTGACCAAATAGCGTGAAGTACTTTCAGATTAGGCTTCAAATCAAAACCCGGTTTGTCATCTATAATCGTTCTAGATATTTAATACACATAATTATACCCAATTTTGTTTTGTAGTTGTTGGATGCTTTAAACTTTCACGCCTTGTTTTCTGTTACTAGCATTGTTAACTTTGTTATAAAATGACTAAAATTCAATTTCAATATATTTGACTGTGTCTCGTTACATAAATAAACAAAACATCTCCCATATGGATATAAACTTTTTATACTTAACATATATTCTTGTACATTTTAATAAATTCATAATTATATCCTTAATTTCAAACAATTTTATCAAATAATTTAAATTTTTTAAAAAAATTTTGAACCTCCTTTTGGACTTTGCTTGACCCACTCGTACTTGCCACAACCTGTTACGTACATCACACTGTTACTCTATTTACAAAACGACTATTATACCCCCAGGGTTTAGAAAAATATAAGTACAAATTAGATGACCTTATTGTGTTCATAAAATGTGCGTGGAAGTTGAGAAGATTTTTGATTGTCTTCTCAAATAGAGGCATTTAGTGAGAGAAATCTAAGAGAATATTTGCAAAGTTAATAGAAGCCGTGTGATTTGAAAGAAAAAAAAGTTATAGGAACACATGTAAAATAAGTGTGAACTGTACGAGATCATATGTAATTACTACTGAATATTATTTCACCCGTCTTAAAATAATTGTTCATTATAAAAGAAAATTGTAAATAAAATAAACATTTGTTTTAAGACAAAATATTAAATTAAAAAAATAATTGTGGCTCCTGATTAATTGAAAAGACATGCTCTAATAACATATTTTTTGTTTGTATGAACAAAATTAGAGTAACATTTTTTTATAATAAAACCAATCAACCCAAGAATTGTACAAAGCTACGTGTATGTAATTAAATATATATATATTATTGAGTGCTGCCCAAAGGGAAGCAATGTCTTGTATGGAATAGTTGAACAATAATCACCAAACTAATTAATATTTAATTAGTCTAATACGTGACTCCTAATACTCCAAAAGTTAGGCACCTACCAATTGTTCTTTATTTTTATTTAATTTTGTAAGAACCTAATTAAAATCTTATAAATAAATAAATAAAAACAAGAACTTAATTAAAATAATAATAAAAATGACATGGGACGGTGTGAAATATGCTAATTTTTTTCATTAAACAAAATTAATTATGTGATGTTTCAGTAACTACAGCAATTAAGAGCATGCTGCTTCTTATGTTATCATTGTGACTTTTCTATTTCGGAACATTTCTTGAAAATTTTAATTCATAAATCACTTTTGATCCAAAATTATTTGTTTGTCGGTAAATTAACCAGTTTATGTGATGACAATTCATTATTTAATAATATATAATGTCTCGACATATGGACATGGACTTTAGGTACTAAATTACTACTATATACATAAATAATATTAGTGTGCTTTTAAACATTATCTTGTTAATTGTTATTGGCCCATGATTGATGGATGACTTTGATGAGTACAAGAAACAATTAAATTAATTAATAATACCATGTCTTTTTCCTTTCCTTTCTCTTTATTTTTGTATGATTATTTTTTAATAAAAAAATTGGGTAGAGAATTCAAATTCATGATATGTCAAACAAATACCTCAAGAAAATAAATTGGTAGGCAAAGGTAATAAAATTACCATATGAGCTGAATTATTTTTGAATAAGGTAAGCCTAACCAACGATGAGATGGCATCGTATTAAATTTTACCTATATTTGTCTCAATGAATTTGTGAGAGTGAAGCGACGCGTTAGACCTCTTAGTTTTAATTATTGGTGGTTTAACTCAAACAAAATGAATTTTGTAGTTTGTATTTTGGTGTTTGGGGTATGATTTTATAGTTTTCGAAAGAATATTTCTTCACTTCCTGAAAAGATTTATGCATAATTTGGGCAGATTTTGAAAAAATTGTACGATTTTCAGACATACATTTTAAATTATGGTCGAACATATATGAATAACTCATCAAAATCTACAAATAACATAACAAAACACTACTAAGATAAAATTAGTATTTTGAAAATTAATAGTGTCATGATGAAAGGAAATTATTTTTCATTTAAGTTAAGTGACATAATTTTTGTGCATTAGTATAATGTATTCAACAAGATAAAATTAAGAATAAACATGTATTTTAAGTTACAGGTCCATAACAATGTCGTATAATTTCTGGCTAAACAATTTGTCCCTTCCCTACTACACTAAGACATTGAATCACTTTTTTTTTCTTCTCTTTCTTCCAAAAGCATTAAAATAAAGGAGGTGAATAAGGAAAAGGAGATTGAAATGAAAAAACACATGGAAAATGTGAGGTATATTGTGTGTGTGGATGTGGATGTGGCTATGGATAGTAACAACATTTTATGAATCATTTTGGGATAAACATGAGGCCCCCATCCCATCACTAACACCCTATGTATGATTATCAACATCAATGTATGGATCATGTTTAGCTACCTTACTCTCATAATTTCTTTCACTTTTTCCTTTTTCATCAACATCATAATATATTGATTTATTTTAATTTTCTCTACTTGAAACCACTTCTTTTTATAGCCTTATAGGTGTGTTTTCTAGAGCAAATGTTTGTTAGGATAGAGAATATATATATACACACACTCAAGTATGGGCGGTTCGCTTCTCTCCACCAATTCACTTGAATGGGTATGTGTGAAATTTAATGAGGTGTCATCACTTTATTGGTTTAGTTTAGGCTAAACAAAAAATAAGTTGGCTGGCTTAGATTCATCTCTCTCTCTCTCTCTCTCTCTCTCTCTCT
>JAYMTA010000194.1:0-35465 GCA_036897625.1 Pelargonium cotyledonis | reverse complement strand
GCTCGTCTCCGGCCACGGGCGTCGGAGAAGAAGAGCCGTGGGAGGCCCAAGGGCTCTGTTAACAAGCCAAAGCTCCGGCCAGCGGGTGAGATTGTTTTTTAACGTTTTGATCGCAAAAAGTTTTCACCTTTCAATTGTTTTTCGATTGATTCTTATGTTTGAAGTGTTCATTTAGAGTTTGGTGAATGTGCGCGTCTTTTTGTTTTTTTTTTACAAGGAAATTACGATCTAAATATTTAAAATTTGTTGATTCCTTATATTACTTGCATGCAATCGTAAAATTTGATTCCGTACAAATAATCATAAAATCTGAATTGGGTCAAAATTCTATTTTTTTTTAATCAGATCTTTGGTTTAGCGAATGGATCAGACTATCTAGGCATTTTTTTTCTTCATATTTCTGGCTATTGAAGACTTGCACTTGTGATTTTTTTCCGATGGCAGTTGAATTTCATTTCATAAATGATTTTTTGTTGTTGTTGCTAAGCTTCTTCAATAGCTGATGCTAATTGGTCATGTCTTTTAATTGTTTAGTCCATAATTTGTTGTGGTTGGGTTCTTGAAACCTTCTTGTTAATTATTTGGTGCTTGATTGTGAGATTTAGATTGCTTCGGGTGATTTTGTTACGATTGATGATTAAAATAACCTCAACCTCAAATCAAGAGTTATTTAAACTGTTTTGTTTCTCTAAACAATAATAATAATAAAAAATACCATTTAACTTAGAGAAGACCTGGGTCAACCCTCAAAACTAGATATACTTTTACTCTAGTCAGAAAATCGTTCTCGTTGCATGACAACTATCAGTCGGCCTAAACAAGCCCTTAATCACCTATCATTGTTTGTGTTCGCAATGTATTATTTGGTTCTCACATACAAACTTCTTTATATATATATATTCTCTCCAATATATGCAGATTTACCGTCTAATGACTCCCCTGCCGCACCTGTCCACTTACCGTCTAAGGACTCCTTTGTCGCGCCAGCCCGGATAGATTTTCAAGTTCATGCTCTGGTTGTTGCCCCTGGAGAGGTACTATTTGATATGCTGAAACCAAATCACTCTCTCGCATCCATTTCCTTATCCGTCTTTCAAATCTCTCACGATGTTTTGTAATGACCAGGACGTGGCAATGAGACTCTCATCGTTTGCCGAAGAAATGAGCCCAAGAACCATTTTTGTGATGAGTGTGGTTGGCGCAGTTTCAAGCTCCGTTTTGTCACAACCTGGTGTATCTAGTTGCGGTATCCTCCGAAATGATGTGAGATCTCATGCTTTCTCCCATACATTGATCCATTTCTTTGTATCATAAAGTATTTTCTTCCAATAAGCAAGCGTGACTGAAACCTAAGACCTCGAGGAAACAATCGAAATCAACTACTTACCCTACTGAATGCTTGTATCATAAATTGTAACGAATGTTTGTTTCCTTTTCAGAACATTTACCCGCTACAACACATTAGCGGCACATGCATCGTACACACCAAGATGGGTGGTGTGTACAAGAGGATAGGGACGTTTAATGCTTGCCTGGCTGACGACGCCGGACAGACCATCGGCGGTCAGATCGTCGGACCTCTCATAGCCGCACATCCGGTTATGGTAGCCCATTTCTCTCATTATCTCATGCTTTTTTGTATGATAGTTTATAGCAAATTGTGATTTTGTTTGTCCGAATAATTTTTCACTATAAATTTATCGTACTTGGCGTAGTTTGCTTATTGGGTGTGATCTTTTATTTTATCAGATTGTTGTGGGGAGCTTCATCATCCAGGACGTGGACGGAGAGGCAAAGTGCCCTGTCGATGAATCTACTCCGGGAGGACCATCCGGCGGAGGAGATGATGCTTCGGGAGCTCCTCAGGCTATCCCTACAATATGATGGCCAAGTTTGGTTCCTTACTGTACTAGCTAGGTGTTTGCTACAACATTGCTATAACATTTAGGACGAGGGTTTTTGTTAGTATGAGCATTTGAGACTATTAAGTTGTTTCTTTTGGGGGAATTTTGAAGTTTTTAGTCAATAATCTTTACCATTTCTTTTTAATTTGTCATGGGCTATGAAAATTTATGATCCTATTTCGTCTTGAAAAGCTTGCAATGTTTTATTCATACATTAGCGAATAGTCGATAAGCGTAGGCATCGAGACTGATTTGCCTGACCGCTGCAATAGCTGCTATGATGGACAAGGTCGAGAAAACCACAGCAATGGTCATGTTGAGCCAGAAAACGGGGCTTCGCAACGAGGGCTTGAAGGTGAGGTTGAAGAAAACCACAGGCAAAATGAAGTCCAGAGGCATGAAACCAAAAGCTCCAATCATTGAATTGATGTCTCCAAAAAATGGGAGCATGGCTGCTATTGTAGTGGCTGCAACAACAGACAGAGACCTAGATATCACCCGGGGGATCACATTCCTGGCTGAGAACTCTGCGCTCTTTGCGTCCCCGAGCTCTCTCTCAAGAACCTCATTTGTAGGCTGCAAATAAACCTGCAACAAACAAATAGAAAACTTTTAATAGCGGAGCTAGGGATGGGCTGTAGTAGGCAAGTGCCCACCCTACCTTAGTTTGACAAATATAAGATTTTTAATGGTTGAACTGATACTCTGCCACTGGTGAGAGAGATAGAGAGTTTTCGAGATCTTACAACACCAACTGCAGAGAGTTGGAGAATGGTGAAAATGTTGGTCATGAGAAGGAACCATTTGTGGAGCAAAGGCTTGCCATTGTGCAAGAAGTTGGTGAGGACAAGGCCTTGAGCTTGGTTGCCAAAAGCCCAGTAGCCAGAGATGGCTACACTGAAGAAAGTGACAGTGACCACTGCATAGCAAACACATAGGCCTTTGAACATCTTGCCCTTCACTGGAGGAGCCAAAGTTGCCTGAATTTCTGGAATGATGCCATTGCCAAAGGTTGTGGCAATGATGGCTATGGCATTGAACATGCCAAAAATTCGACTCTCTGTGTCGCCTTTCAGGGAATAGTCCTTCTCCGGAGCATTTGGTGAACTTCCTGTGAAACAAAAACAAAACAAAAATTATATATAAAAAAATCGACACAGATTCATGACCGGACAACATAGTTCACTCGGTTATCTGTTACCAATATAGATGGAGGCAGCAGTGGCACAAGCACTGTAGGCAAGGCAAAGAAGCAAGGAAATGAGGTTGATGTGTCTTAGAGAGTGGAAAGATGGGATTTGGGCTAAAATCAACATTAAGCATCCAAATATAATCACAAATTGGTAGAGCTTCATTGATCCATTTGGGCTACATATCAAGTATATTGCCTGAAAAACACACACATGGATTGTTAGTGAGATGGATTGGTGGTAATGAAAATGAGAAAATGACCAAACTAACCTTCATGCATTGGCCACCCAGTAAAGTGCAAGCAACAACAGCACCATAGCAGACCATGAACTGAATTGGGCCCACATAATATCGGCCCCATTGTGGCCCTGTAAATATCCAATACACGATGTTCAGGCCCATAAAAAGAAAGGCCCAATGTCAACTTCTCACTATTTGTTTTATCAGTTTAGCAAACAATTACCCCCACCCGTTTCTATATATAAACTCAAATAGAGAGATCGTGCACGATCTCTCTATTTGAATATCTGTTGAAAGAACCTAGCTAGTTATTTTGGTCTGATTCACCAAAACTTGAGAGTTGAGGGACCATGTTATCTCCATCAATGTTATCTTTAATAATGAGAATGGCAGGGAGTACAGAGCCAACTAAATATCTTTAAGATATAGTTAGGGCTCAACTAAATTAAATATCATTACTGGTTGTAGACTAAAATGCAGCAGACATATTACAGAGTCGGAATCAAATTATTAGACATTTTCAATCTGAATACAAACAAATTTTTCTCAAACTATGAATTGCAATCTCTACAAGCGCACATGGAGCGCGTATATGGAAAATTGTACGACATTAACTAACTCTTCGCTATTTCTTTTGTTTCTTTGAAGCCAGGAGGAGGTACATACCTAGGATGTGGTGAGCCATGTCTCTGAAGCGGAGATAGCGATGACCCAAGTGAGCATGGTGTTCAAGAACCAAAGAGATCAAGTTGTAGGAGTAGAATGTGACGACAGCTCCAATGAGCAGACACAAAACTCCACCAACCCAACCCAGAGCTGCCAATGCGTACGGAAGGCTCAGCAACGGTGGAGCTACTATCGATGTCGTCAAGTGATACCCACTGTGCAACCATGATCCTGCACTTTTTTACATATTTACATTTACACGCATCCATCAAAATCATACATGTTCGAATCTCGGTTGATACGCTGGTTTATTAAAAAAAAAAAACGTGTTTACGAAGGAGGAGAAGAGGAAGAGAGCCAGCATGGAACATGTACCTTTGGATTTAAGAACAAAAAGAGCACCAGCATCAAGGTGCTGGTCTTTTATAAAATGATCATGATCAGTTTTTGGATCAACTGTTGTACCCATCAGTTTCTGCTTCTCACCAAATGCAAGAGAGAGAAATGAAGTTGATATGTGAGAACTGAGGGACACAAAACAATACAACTAATATATAATAAGCCTCCATGACATCTTTGAAATGTGTCAACTACTCAGCTGCCTCCAAAAATAGTACTCTCTCGTTCCCAAAATGAGTGTTCTATTTTTTTTATTTTGAAAATAATTAAAGAGAAGTTAGTTAGTGTGGTATGTTTACTATTGTACCCACATGAGTATGTGTTGAGAAATCCTAACTAACTTTTTATAATGATATTATTGATAATTCATGCATAACTAACAATACAAGAGAAATATGATACTCATTTTAGGACGGATGAAGCATAATTTTCAACACAAAAAATAAATAAATAGAGTTGTAATTTCTTCTTTATAGAAATATGGAGATATGGAGATAAATTTGTTCTTCAATTTTGATTTTTCTTTTAGAGACATGGAGATAAATTTGAAATAATGTGGTTAAAAGTAGGCATGTCATCAACATGGATTTGAATTCTTCTTCTTCTTTTTTTGTCTGAACCATAGGTTTTTTCCATTCACATGGACGAGAATCAAACTTCAGACCTCATGCTTAAGGGACTAGGTGATGAACCACCAAACCAATCCACACTAAGTTAATTTGAACTCTTTTTCATTTTATATAACAAATAAGAGTTCAAAATGTCTTTTCTCTTTTTATAAAAAATGTCACTTATTTTTAGAAAATGAAATAAATAGTATTAATAGTTAGTGTCTCGTTTGCACGTTCTTTTGACCATTCAACCAATAGTTTCTACTTTCCATTCAAAGCTTGCGATGAGAAGAATGATCGTGTATATATATATATATATATAACCCTTTTGTTGCAAGTGCATCATTAATTATCTACGTCTATAGGACATTTGAGGTAGCTCGCGGCCTAATTCTCTTCCAGCTCTTACTTTTTCTTTTCTTTTTTTTCTGCTGAATCAAAAGGCACAGTACTATCTAAGGACTTGTTTGTTAATTGTTTATTTATGGAGGGAATACATTTTGGTGAAAGGAAGAAAAAAGAGAAAGTTTGATAAGACGAAGTTTTGCGTAGCTTCAAATGCCCTTCATAAACAAACAGTTGAATGGATCGAGGATATTGTGCTTAATGAAAATTGTAGCCTGAGTGATTATATATATGATCAATGCATAATGAAGTCGAACGGCATGGGGAATGACACGGTCATGTATGAACTCTCCATTGGCCTCAAACCGTTCTCTAACATCGGGGATTTGTACAAAGTCGACAATTTTAATAAAATGAAATGTTGTATGTGAATATTATTGACATGTTTGTTAAACAACATATATTCTTGTAACGTGTGATTAAATACTTATTATATTATATTCATGATACTTACACCCAGGGACGGATCTAGGAAGAGTTCAGTGGGGGCAGTTGCTCCTACAGAACTTTTATTTGTTGAAAATTTATCATGTATTTTTGTTGATTTTTATTTTGATCCTTGCTATTTTTCATATTTTGCCCCCACTGAATTTTGAGTTTGTTAATATATCCCATTAATTGAAAATATATTTTTTATTTTCCTAGCTATAATTTTGCTCCCACGGAGTAAATATTCTGGATCCGTCCCCGCTTACACCGACAATCTTTAAACACAAAATCATTGTTAAAGTGAAAACTTGAATAGTTAGCATACTATTCCTAACGCGTTCATAGCTCATAAATGGTATCAGAACCGGACATCCCAGGACAATAATTTATCCTTGCTCTTTCAATGATATCAACCAAATAATTGCCATTTTCTAGATTGTTCCAACTCCATGATTTTAACACCAGTTATTAGTTACAACTGATTCAAAAAATTAGAGATTTCACCTAGATAATGTGTGTGGCCACAAAAAAGTTACACTTTCTTAAAATTTTAACCAAATGATAGGAAACGAAATGATATAAATATTGTGGGACAAAGCAACAGTGTAGTAGCTCAATAAATTTACAGTGTCCTATTTGAATGTATCTACCTACCAGCATTTAAGAAGTTGTAGCAATGTATTGAAACATTTGTGGGTGGAGGCTGGGGTAGCATATTTATGCGGATGAGTAGCGTAGGGTCCTCACCATTCATTCAGGTTCAGATCCGGACACTGCATGTACTATATGATTATGATATACTCCTAATTGTTTTGCATGAGATATTCAAACAAATTACTATATTTATATATTAAACCAAAACATAATCTTTTCTTGAAGAAAAAGGTAACTTCGAGACGTTGGAACATATTTTCAAGTGTAAAATTGGAGGGTTACACCATTTAGACTTTGATAACATTGTTTTCTTTGTATTGTCGTTAGTTAGACCACTGATTCCTTGCAAATTCATTGGAAAACTAATTTCCTACTAGAATAAAACGACTTCAACTGGCAAAGTGCTTTTATGTTAAGCTATTAAACGTGTTAATGATGTTCTGTGTTCGTAGTAAATTCATATTTGCTCCACACAAATTGACAAAACATTAGGTGCAAAATTAACATGTTAAATATGAAATACAACTAGGTGCAAGTATTATGTTAATATACAATTAAGCTAAACTTGAGCATAAACTAAATTGGAGACAAATTTACAACAGAATGAATACTAAAATTACCATCATCCTATTTGTGGTCGGTCTGCTCTAGTTGGCAATGGAGTTTTTTTTAGGGTTTTTGGCGTTAAAGGTTCAGAGGCGGCGGCGGTGTGGAGATCTGGTAGCGGTAAGAAACCGGGGGCGCTGTTCGACACCAAGTACGGTGCAGTCGGAGATCTGTTTTGATCCTATAGTGCACACACTTTTGGAAGGAGGGAGTGGTGTTGTAAAGTTGGTTGAAGCGACGAGATCACTACTGCTATGGTTGGACGTACATTTGGAGGATGCAATGGATATGCTAGCCATCGAAGGCGAGGAAGAAGCGGGGTTTGGCGATAACGACGGACCAAGCGAACAGGGTCCACCTAGACGAATGAGGTCTAGAGCAATGAGTGACGGTGGGAGTGGCGGTCCACTGTCAAGTAGGGTGGGGATTCGGGATGGATTCTCACGGCGGGGGTTTGTTTCTTTATGTTTTTTTAAATAAGGTTTGAGGTTTTTCTATTGATCTAGCCACGTTGGGTCTCGTGTTAGGATCTGAGACGGTTGGAATGATCCATTTAGTTTGCTTTACTGTACGTTTTCAGTTATGTTGAGAGGTTTCTTGTTCGAGACAGTTCGAGTCTCCATGAGTTTGTAGATCAGCGAGGACTTGGGTGTTTTCGGGTTTTATGTCCTTTCTCTGGTCTGAGTTTGGGTTTGCCAGTTTACTGGTTGCATCGGAATATCAATGAAAGCTACAAATTTTTCACCATCATCCTTTTCCATTTCCAAATATCTATGTTACTGTAGTACTGTCCATATTTTTGCCAGATAAGCAAAAGAAACGGAAGCCTGAAAAAACGGAACGCAGCGTTTCACATCACAGTGGCGTCGAAGAAGAGTTTCATTTCAGGTTCTTTGACGAACCGTACGAGAAAAGAAACGCCAGTTTCGATCTTCTCTTTGACCGATAAACACCAGAAACGTCCACTGCGAAACCCTCTTTTCACTTTTTTTCTCATAGGTATATATTCTTAATTTCTTTCCAATTAAGTTACTTAATTTTATTTTTTCCGTTGATTTTCTATTATATGATAATGAATTGCATAAAGTTCAAATTTTTCACTGCAAACTTGTAGTTCACTGTGAATTTATCTTCACATTTTGCTCTATTTTGCTTAAATTGTATACGGGTTATTCATGAACAAGTCAGTGCAAGCCCTAATTGCTAATTAGAACTGTAGCAGCTTAATTTGTTTTCTTCTTGTGTGTGTGAATGAAGGAGTGGAATTGAATACGAAAACTGGGTTTCAATGGTGTTTGATAATTTTTTAACTGCCTGGTAGAGAAGTGGATCAACAATTGACAAGTAGAAGCAAATGCGTGTCAAAAGGATTGGTACTCTGTATAATTAGCTAATTTTGGGGGGCATTGTGTGATAGTGTAATGGTTATCTAAAACTTGGGCAGTTCGGGTAAAACCAAACACTGAGGATCTTGATGTTGCTGTACAATTTAGATATGAGGGGACATGAGAATGCGATAGTTACTAGGAGGAGGATGACAGTCATGGAGTGCAAGGCTAGAGGTAGCCTTGATCGAGTAGAATCCATTGGTCTATTGGATGTTTAGGTCAGGTAGAATTGGGGGATTCGGCTCTTGGTAAAGCCATATTGTTGAGAAATGGTTTCCAGAATCTGGTTTATCTTCTATAGTTTGGTATTTACAGGGTTGAAACTAATATATGATCTACAGACTACAGTAGCAATTTATGCATTATGGATTTGGTGTTGCAATATGTGATCTGGGTGGAAAAGTGGCACTCTTATCAAGAAGAAACTAATCTTAATGATTAATGCATGATTTGATAGTTGAAACCATAAGATATGCGGAAGTTAGAGTTAGACTCTCTAAGTAATTCCCTTATTTGTTTGCTTATATTATTAATGAAGCTTTGTAATGTCATTTACTATCATATTTGTAAGAAGATTGACTAATTGCTTCTTCTTCTTTTTCCTTCCATAACTCTTTTGTGGTGAATGGTTTCATGCTAGATAGTATGCTACTGGAATCCGATAAGTGGGGATGGAAACATGTTAGTGTGTTTGGCGGGTTTGACAAGGGAAGCGGGACAAAGCGGTGGAAATGTAACCACTGCAATCTACGATATAATGGATCATATTTGTGTGTTAGAGCTCATCTTCTTGGGTTCTCAGGAGTTGGAGTCAAAAGCTGCCCAGCAATAGATAGGTCTTTGAGAGAAGCACTTCAGATCCTAGAAGAGGAGCGCCTTGCTCGGAAAAAGAAAAAGTCTTCTAGAATTGGGAAGCCTAGCAAGCGCATTCGGACTTCACATTCCAGTGTTACCTCTGTCCAGAAAACTATCACCAAAGAAGATGTGGATGATGTAGTGGCCAGATTTTTGTATGCTGATGGACTAAACGTCAATGTTGTTAATTCTTCGTACTTCCAAGAAATGGTGAAAGCATTTGGCACTTTTGGTCCTGGTTATGAGCCTCCATCAGTGAGTAAGCTCTCTAGTGTCTTTCTAAGTAAAGAAAAGGGAAGGATTGGGAAAACAACGACTCCAATTAGGGAATCATGGCCTCACACAGGCTGCACGATACTCTGTGTCAATTACTTCGATAACAAGCAAGCTTGCTACTTCAATATTTTTGTCTCAAGTCCAAGAGGACTCGTGTTCTTGAAGGAAGTAGATATAAACGATGGTGATAGAGCAGAAAATGTGTTCACTGGTATCCTGAGTGAGGCAATCATGGAAGTTGGGCCTGCAAATGTTATTCAGATAATATCAGATCTTGGTCATGCAAATATGACTGCTGAGCCCCTAATTTAATTGAAGTTCCCACACATATTTTGGTCTCCTTGCACTTCAAATTCAATCCGCCTGTTTTTAGGAGAAATAGCTGAACTGGATTGGATAAAACCTGTAGTTTTTTGTGCAAAGGAAATTCAACAGTGTATAGTGACATTTCAGCGTTCTTCCCCATGTGTATGCATTAAAGCTCTGAAAGAGAGCTCTGATCCACTTGTCACCAAGTTTGCGCCTTACTATCACATTGTCCAGTCAATTTTTGAGTCGAAGCACATTTTACAAGACTTGATTGTCAGTGAAGAGTGGAAACAGTGGAAGCTCACTGTTCCAGAAGATATCAATAGTATAGAAGCTGCTATTTTGAGGGATGATTTCTGGAGCAGGGTCCAACTGCTGTTTCAGTTATTTGAACCTTTCCTGAGATTACTTGCTACTCTGAACATTGACAAATCTGTCATGGGTGCTGTCCACGAATGGCGTGTTCAAACACTTGCAGCTGTTAGGAGTAAGGGTATTGACGACATTGCATTTAATCAATTAGAAGTGCTGATAGAGAACAGGTGGGATGTGTTATTTTCCCCTCTTCATGCCACAGGTTATATTCTCAATCCTAGATACTTTGGGAAAGGTCAATCCAAGGATAAAACCGTGATGCGAGGCTGGAAAACCACGTTGGAAATATACGAGTGTGAAAGCTCAGCCAGACGGGTTCTTAGAGAGCAACTCAGCTCATTCTGGCGGCTAGAGGGGTCATTAGGCGAGGAAGATGCTGTGGACTGTAGGGATAAAATGGACCCAGTTACATGGTGGGAGAATTTCGGGTTTGAAACACCTCACTTGCAGACTTTAGCTATAAAGGTTCTGAGTCAAGTCTCTAGTGTTACATCATGCCAAGAAATTTGGCAAGACAATGATTTAACATCTCGAGAAATGTCCAACTGTTTGGGAGCAGAGAGGATGGAGGATCTCCTCTTTGTCCGAAATAACCTAAGACTTCATAGACAGAAATTCTAGCTCCTTACCAGGTTAAAGAAGTTACAACTTTGAGCTCGTCTTCATGGGGGCTGATTCTGGTCAAGTAAAGGGAATGGTAAATATCCTGAACAATGGACTCAGATGTTGAATCAGCTACTTGCCAATCAGGGAAAGTTGCCTTGGTATTGGACTGGTCGTAGAGAACCAAACCTGACTATATTTGTCCATATGCTCGAGTAGAGGCCATATAGTGAATATGATTTTAGGCAGGTACCATTTTGTGAAGATATACTACTCTGTAGACGTATATTTGTATAGATAGTTGTGCAATATACATTCACTTCAACAGTTAATGCCCTTATATATATCTGATGGGTTTAATAAGATCTTGGCATGCTGATAAAAAAAAAAAAGATCTTGTCATAAAGTTATGGGCTCCTTTTGCATATGCACTAACATATCTTGCACTGTATCCTGAACCATGATATAATTTTGTTCAGTTTCTTGGTTTCAGAGGTTCCCAATTATAGCAGCGAACTTAAATGTCCCACGGGCGAGGAAGGTGGAGTTTGTTGTCTACAGTATATACACAAACTCCACATCAATGTACAGTATTGTGTGAAATTTGAAGCGCAGTTGGAGGCATTATTATTGTAGTTGTAGTGCAGCGTTTATAAGCGAAAGCAGCAAACAGGTATGCTGTCTGGTTTTATAGCGTTATAACAGATTGGACCTTTCCATTTTCTGTGAATATTATGGTAGTTTTTGTTGTGTCGAATCGCTTTCAGAGGTGTTATCATATGAAAAAGTAGTATTCTACAGTTGCAGATTAGGTGAAACCCAAGTGCCTTGATCTATGATAAACACTAGGTCCCAGTCCATTAGTTGCAGTGATGAAAGTGAACCAGTAGAATACTATCTCCTCTTGTTCTTGGAGAGGACAATATACACTCATTAGATGCGCATTGCATTGTTTTCGTACCTACACGAACTTAAATATACAAAATTTTAAATAGGAAAACAGCACTTGAACTTTTAACTTGTATCGTTGAGTGACAACGGGAGCAGAGGGTGAATCAGGGCAATGTTTCATGGAGATGATTGTTTAATACAACCATTCACCCACAATTAGAAATGATTTTGGTGTCTGTGTATTAAATTAGATTTTTAGACTTTTGTATATACCAAATTGAATAGCATGCCATAATACACCATCCTTGATATTATTCTCATCTTTTATTATACAATTGTCACATCATCAACCAATAAAAAAAATCAATAATTCTGTTTGATTGTGTGTATTCAATTGACTTTGTACGAGTTTCGTTTGTCAAATTAGATGTCAAGACCAAAATACGTACACATTGATCACATTATATCAAATGCTAGATAAAGTCAAAAGGAAACTGAAGGGCAAATCTCCCCTCATATTCTGTATTGGTGTACTGTTAGATAATAATTTATTATAGGTATCTGCTTTACTTATAAATCAAGAAATTTCACTGTTACAGTCAAGCTCTGTGAGGAGAATGCAATGTAATAAAAAAAAAATAAAAAAAAATAAAAAAGAGAGAGTAAATAAACATATGAAGTATGAACAAAAAGAAACTCTAAATCAGAATTCAATACTTATTGTGTTTACTTTATAAATTAGATACAAATTGTCATAGAAATTCAAAGAAAGAGATAAAGGTTAGTAGTGGAACAACCTAACTTGTCATTGACTGTAACCTATTAGCATAAGAAGAAAGCACAATCAACAGACATGGTGGACTGAATAAAACAGTAATTGACTAAATAATTTAAAAAAAAAAAAAAAGAAGAAAAGAAAAGACAATTCTTCAAAAAAAAAAAAAAAAACATTCAGTTATATTGCTAATCAAGGGACCTTGTTGCACTTTGCTATTAATTTGCTGTTTTAGTTTAATTTTATTTTACAATGATAACTGCTGTTTTCTCTTATATTACCAACAATGGCATGCTTATTTTGACTTCTTTTTCAATACATAAAACCAGCAATTTGATCCCTTGTTTTGTGCAGTTTTATATGTTTTCAACTAAGTTGCTGGTCAAGCGGGATCTCAAGTTCGAGCTTTTTTTAGTGATGGTAAATATATATTTGAGAAGACCGTCTCAAAATAAATGTTCTTTTTAAGTTATTTTTTCTATTTTAGTTCCTCATTGGAATCACCAAAAACCTTGAAACAAATCATAGCTTGCTGGTTGAGGGATGAGAATTCTGTAACATCACATGGTATTAGATTGGGATTTGGGATGATGATTATTATATGTTGTATTAAATGAAAACTACAACATGATGTTTAATTAAATCAGTATCAGTATTGTTAATGTAGCTGTAGCTTGTAGCTAGCTACAATTCAAACACCCATTTGCCTCAAAAACAACAGTATCCTTCTTCAGAACTGACCTCTTCAAGTTACTACAACTTGACCATTTCTATTTGTAAACCCTCACAAATTGACCTTTACTATAAGCATTTCAAAAAACCTCTCAGCCCTCACAATGGAACCAGATTTTGGGTGACAAAACCAAACTCTCTCATTTCTCAGGTGCCAATGGAGACCCATGATCCAGATTTTCCAGTTGCATATTATGAACAAAATAAATAAATAAATTATATAAAATCTTTATTTATTGATGACTTTGGCCAAGTCCAACTTCTTATACTTCTTCATGGGGCTGCTTAATTTGCTTTAGACATCGAAGTTTCCCACTTTCTTTTTCTTTTCTCCTTTTAGTTATTTTTGTTAAAGTTAGTGTAATTGGACAATAAAATAGAAAACTTCACAAAGAAATGTGATTAGTGATTGAAGAATCAAACAAGAATTGTAAAATAGTAAAACATGTGCAGTGTGGAGCGTAGAGCATGGAGTGTCAGTTGGGAGGGAGCTGTCTTTGCCAGTTTACTAAAAAGAAAGCTCATATCTACAAGAATAGAACCTTCACCTTCACCTTCACTTTCAGCTCAATCTTTTTTTTTTATATACGTCATTGGGAGCGTATTAGCGTTGCAACGCCTTACATGTCAAGTAAAATGTAAAGGACGTGTCAAACTGTGATAAATAGAAAATGAGTCTTATCTTGTGTTAGTTGTGAGGAACGACTAGAATTCAATTTCAGTTTTACATGTTTTTGACAAGTACGGTAACTGCACAACTGCATGCGGGAATCATTCATTGGGCCATTAGATTGTATACATGAAAGCTACACATTTAAATTTTTTTTTTTATAACAATTTTAAAAGAAAAGAATTGTCAATGGGTTCTTTTCTTTTTCTCTTATTATAGTTGGAAATTCTTGTAACAACCAAGAAAATTAGTAGAGAAAAAGAGAGATAAAGACAAGTTTGAAAATGTGGTAGGTCTCTTCTTTCTCCAACTTTTTTTTTTTATTTTGGAGCATATTATTCTTGTGATTAGACTCCATATTCCCTAGGACCTGAATTTTTCACTAATGGCCAAAATGGGTTTTTAGTCGGTTAGAGCTAAAATGCTTGGGATGCTATCTATATGATCCATTGTTGTAATTTGCAAAGTCATATATTAAAGTCGCATTTTGAAAGATTAAACTCCATTCACGCTGAATCAAATTGTGGAATATAATAAGACGAATTAGAAGGATTTTTTTCCTTCATTTACGTCGGAATTGAAGGAACAAAAAGGGTAGGAGGTGACTTGATTTTAAGTTGGAAGTACTTTGTACAAGATAAATAGTGGTGAGATCTAAAATATAATTTTTCACATGTTTCTACATACAAATGTGTAACTAATTTCTACCAACGCGACAAGTAGAAAATCGCGGCATCAGGATGAACATGAATGCTCCCACTAACTTTGTGGAACTTGCTTTCGTTACAAAACCACAATACGAGAATGAATTATATGATAGCGAACAAAGCTTCGTTATATTATGAAATCCTTATAATCTCAACATCCTTCAATTAAATTAATAACTGGGCTGAAATTTATTTTGCTTGAGTTTGGAAAAAGAAAGGAAAAATGTCCAAAAAAGTCTCTGAACTATCTAGTTCGTGCTATTTTGGTCCCTGCATGAACTATTAAACGTACCATTTCAGTCCAAAAGATAGACGAAAGAACCGTTATAGTCCAAACGTTTCCAAAAATAAGCCCTATTAGGACATTCCGTTAAAATCACTGACGGAACCGTTAAATTTGTATTAAAAAATATTTTTCAACAAATTTCACGTTATCAAGGCTTAACAGATTTCGTCAGTATTTTGACGGAATGTTCTGACGAGACTTGACGAGGCTCGATTTTCGTAAACATTTGAACTGTAACGAATCTTTCACTTATCTTTTGGACTAAAATGACACAAACGGAGATTTTTCCAGAGATTGTTTGTAAGGATGAGAAGAGACAAAAGCAGCAGCTAGGGTTCCAACTTTTTTTTTCTCTCTCTCCTGTGGTGAAATTGGCAGTGCAAAAAGCATCTATTAAGTGGATGGACACAAGGCTCTAGGCTTAAAACATGCCCCGACCTGTTTAATATTAACTACTATAATGTTTTATTTTAAAACCAATTATAACAATTTTTACAACATTTCATTTTTACATATGTGACAATATTTTGTTTATATGATAATGTTTTGTTGCTGTTATGAACAAGTATATTTTTAATGTTTGGTTGAATGTTTGATGAGCATTCTCTTACATGTTAATTTTTATAAATAATTATTTTAATTTCTTGGAATTAAATATTTGCAACATTTATAATTATAAGTATCTACACACGTTAGATTAGATCTATACCATCAGTTCAATTACAAAATGCAGTAATATTTATGTTGTTGCCAACTGAACTTAACTATATGCATTGTCTACCAAATGATCTATCATCTGTGAATTCAAATATAAGTTTTTTGTAAATATTGGAGTTTTTTAGCCTAAATGTTGGTGCCACTTATATATATATATATATATATATATAATAATTAAAGAACAAAAGTAACCTATCATTTTGCTGACTAATATGTGTAGGTAAAGCACGATTAGCATACACTGTAAATTTTCTTTTAAAATATGAGTAACATATTGGTAGTAACATACCTTAGACATTTTAATAATATTTCTTTCTTTGACCAGAAAAAGCTCTTCTAATATTAATTCAAATCGGAAGTTAACAAAGTGGTTATGAACTCGGGCGATTGAGACCCGATCCACCCCACAATACCGGACACGGACAACGAGGACCTAGCCAAGGTGTGAGCCACTAAATTCATACATTATTATTTTTATTAGTGTTTTTTATTATGTGATTAAGTAATCGGATGTAAAATACTATTATTTTTACTATGCATAGTTTTATCTAAAGTATAAAAGGTAGTTTTATATACTCACTCCGTCTCAAAATGAGTGACTTGTTTGTCTAAATTTTTTGTCCTAAAATGAGTGTCTTGTTTATATTTTTATGTTATTATATTAGTGTTCTTCCTATATTACCCTTATCACTTATGCACATGGGCAAATCTGCACATGGGGTGTAGGTGGAGAAAGTGAGGATCATATTGGAAACATACTAAATTATCTTGTAATTCTTAATTTTTACAAAAAATAGAAACAATACATTCATTTTGAGACGGAGAGAGCATCAGTTTTATATTTTATTAGACAAATGACTAATTTATAATAAAAGTCATTAACTTTCTACTTTTATGAGTTTTTGATTGTGACTTTTAAAATTTTGTTACTTCATTTATCTATGGTGAGAACACTAATGTTCAGGTTCGTAGCACAATTTTTTTAAAAATTAATAAATAGAACATGTTTATGATAGATAGACCCTTGATAATGAAAAGGTTATGAGTTTTTTAATCAACAAACAATATCTTATTCGATGTAAAAGGGAGGATACAAATAATCCCTTAATTGGAAGGATTGAAAAATTATTGACATAAAATTGAAGTTTGAAGAAGAGAATGGATCCAGTGTTGATTGAATGATGCTAAGAGGAGTGATGGATGGAGAAGAGATGGCACTGGATTTTTCGAACCGCGACGTGAAAATTGATGAGAGTTTTGTTGAAAAGTGAAATCCTTACTTGCGAGCCAGATAAATCAAAGCATTATCGAGCATGTTGATTTCCATAATGGTTTTGCTGTTTTCCCCTTCAAGAGACTGGACCGTTGTGACAAAAGGCTTAGCACTGTGTTTGGGTGATGAGCAACAACATACCACCAAACAAGAATTGCTTGCCACTCCCATAGCCCATTTGCTTAGGGTGGTGGTGATTGCTTCCGTTTGTGACGGTTTGGTCTCGGAAAGTGGTGTTTTAAAGCATAGGTAGCGGAAGTTGAGTTTGTGGCTATGGCAAAATTCAGTCCGGAGAGAGTTCGCGGTGGTTCTTGTGATAGGATCAGGTCACAGGCTAGTCGAGACTGATGGGATCTGGTTTGATGTAAGGTGTTGTTGGGTTTGATGATTTGGGTACATCACCTAGTGCCCCTAACAATGGTGGGCGGCTTCCGCGGTAAAATCAAGTTACGGGGTTGTCTCCAGTAGTACGGTCTGATTCAGTTGAGAAGGAAAAGTCCAACACGTTCAGCGTTGTGGGATAGGCTGGGATGGAATGTATCGGTTTGAGGCTGGGTAACGTAACTCCCCGCTACTTGAGTTGGTTAACTCTCCGTTAAATCCTCTCGAAGGTTATAGGCTCTTTCCATGTTAAGTTGTTGGTGCTTTGTTTTGTTCAATTTGGTTATTTAGTTTTGTATTATGATTTTATTAAAAGGGAATAAAAGTGGAAAATTAAAGTTAAAAAAAAGTTTCCACTTCAAAAATATAATTTATTTGCCTTAAGACGGAGCAAATAGTTGTTTATTAATTAAGATAAAATAATAAGTATTGCCTCGATTGTAGGCTTGTAGCCATTTGCACGGAAAAATTGAAACTATGCCGACAGACAAGTTTAGAGTTATTAACCTTTTCAAGTAAATCTCTGTAACAGTTTCTATTGGCAAAACACAAATCTTTCACTGTACAGAACAAACAATGAAACAAACCAACCAGATTATTACTCAATAACGAGCACACTCTTCACTTTTACTCTCCTATTATTATTTATCTTATCCAAATGTAATAAATAAATAGAAAGTAAATTACCATATTGCCACGTATGCATATCAAACCGAACCGGCCACTCAAGCTCTGTAGTGTAGTTGGAACAGTTATGACTTGAGACTTTTTTTTTTCTAAAAAATAATTACTCAATACAATTAAATACTATTAGATCAAATTTAATGGGTAATTAAAATTAAAATCCGAGTAAGACCCATAAATACTATAAAAAAACCCCTTCTTCTTAGGCTATTTATTGCTCATCTCCTCCTTCTTCCCCTCTGAGAAGTGAATCATTACAGTTGTGTCTGAGACTCTGTTTCATATTTTTTTTTAGAAATAGAAACAGAGAGGCACAATCTGTTCATGGAAAAGAGCAGCCGTTGAAAGAAACAGCGATAAAATTCCAGATTTTTGTGCATTTTCCAAATATACATTCATTTCCGTGGGCAGAGAGAGAGAGAGAGAGCGAGAGCGAGAGTTACGGAGATCTGTATTTCAAAAACTTTTCCATTTCCGGGTCTCTGTTTCCATTATAATGCCATTGCTGGGTTTCACTTTCCTCCAACTCTCCTCCTTTCAGAAATCAGATTAGAGACTGACAGAGAAAGAAACAGAGATCTGAGCTTGTCTTGTTCTTCAATTTCTCTGCTTTTGAATCTCGTCCTCTCTGCTGGTACAGAAATGGCGGATTCGGGAGTGGTGATACAAGATGCTTTTCCGGTTTCTCGGGAAGACATTGCCGGCCAAATTGGGCTGATATGGGAGCTGGTGAAAGCGCCATTGATAGTTCCTTTGCTGCAACTCTGTGTTTACATCTGCTTAGCCATGTCGCTCATGCTGTTCATGGAGAGGGTCTATATGGGAATCGTCATCGTCCTCGTCAAGCTCTTCTGGAAAAAGCCAGAGAAGCGTTACAATTGGGAGCCCATTCAGGAAGACGAGGAGGTCGGCTCCGAGGCCTTCCCTTTCGTTCTCGTCCAAATCCCCATGTTCAACGAAAGAGAGGTAGTATTTTATTTTCTGGGTTTTCGAAAAAGTTGCGACCTTTGATCATTACTGATGGGTCTTTGTGTTTTTTCTCCAGGTCTACAAGCTATCCATTGGAGCTGCTTGCGGGCTTTCATGGCCGTCCGATCGACTCGTGATCCAAGTCCTCGACGATTCAACTGACCCTGTCATCAAGGTCTTAAAAACCCCAATTTAAATCCTCTTAATTTATGTGTTTATTGTCATAAATATGGTTTGTTGGGTACATGCTAGTTTTGGCATTGAAGTTTTTAGTAGCTTTCAGAATTCTCCGCACCCTGTCCATATTCAAGAAACAAACACCAATTCCGCAAAAAAGCCACTTGATTTTCTCTGTTCCCAGTGTTGCCAATTCAGTGAATATAGGAAATGGGATTTTTTTTTGTTCATTGATTGAAGCTAAAAATCAAATACTCTTGGTAAATTTGCAGCAAATGGTGGAGGTCGAGTGCCAGAGATGGGCCAGTAAAGGCATTAACATTCGGTACCAAATCAGAGAAACCAGAGGAGGCTACAAGGCCGGAGCTTTAAAAGAGGGACTCAAGCGAAGCTACGTGAAGCACTGCGAGTACGTGGCCATCTTCGACGCCGATTTCCAGCCGGAGCCGGACTATCTCCGGCGAGCCATTCCGTTCTTCCTCGGCAACCCTGAAATTGCTCTGGTTCAGGCTCGATGGCGATTCGGTAAATTCCTCACTTCAATGCTCTGTTTTCTCAACGGTCAACACCGTACTATTCCTTAGGTAACTTATGGAGGTCACAATTTAACTCGAACACAGTGACATATGAAACTCAAGTCGCCTTCTATACGAGTAGATTGCGTAAAATTTTGGGTCATATCGAGTTAATTTGCAATAATTCACATAACTCGTGAATGTACTAACCAAAATTTGGGTCCAATTCGGTTTTTTAGACACAATATTAGACATGAAAAATTATGGGTTCGACTCATAGGGACGAACTAACCAAATTTTGAGTCAAATTCGGATATTTCTTAGCGTGTGGGATGTCAGGCAAACTCACGATGTCACACTCTGTTTGATTAATTTAAAGTTAGATAATTGTCATTTGCAAATAAAAAAATCTAACCCGAAACTCGAATTGTCACTTTTATATTTGAGCTAGGTCTTTAAAACCCGAACCGAAAAATCAAATTCTAAAAACCCGAGTTGTCACATGTAAATTAATTTATTTTTATTGTGGACTGTCGGTGGGCATTTACAGTACTATATGTTATTTTTGAAAATTTTAGCTATCGAACCGTATATTCGTTTACATCTTGCTTGGGCTTCTCTTTGCATCGTCGGCGAGATTTGTTGCATGAGGGACGAGAAGTGGGGCCATGCTTAAAAATACATATTTTTAATTAAAAAAATCAATCATGGTGGGTCCACTTTTTCTATAAGTATCTAATAATTGTAAAATCCACGACTCTTATATTAATAAAAAGATATTCTACAATATTCTTTCATACATTCATAATAAATTTATTGCAACTTATTGTATTAAAATTAAAAATCATTATTCTTTTTTCTTTTCTCTAAATAAGGGGTTGCTGATTGGACTCCTACATTCGCAGTTATTTTTAAGCCATTTTATCACTCATATTAATCTTTATTTGAGTTGGATTAGATCACAAAAATGATAAAATCCTCCTTATTAAATTTCAATAAACTGCATTTCTTAATACTCGAGACCCACACGCTTGGTGGTCAAATCATCATTCATTTTCACACACTAAAACATACAAATTCCTCATTTTGAGTTAGAAAAGTTGTAATTTATCAAAATTAAAAATATGTGAGGATTGATATACAAAATTAATATAAACATGAAATAAATTACATTCTTATTTATTAGTGTATATTTTATCTAATGTCATAAATGTCCCTCGTATTTAATTACTACCCCATCAAATCTAATTTATTCGGTCATGTGCGCTCGTATTAAATGGGAAGAGCGTTATTTTATTTGAAATGACGTAATTGACCCAACCGTTCACCAACATGAAAGTGAGATTACGCTGAAATCGTGGGGGTTGGTTTGTCATTTCATATGGGAAAAGGGACAAAATGGTAGTTTAATGTGTTGGCTTTATCTGCTGCGCGAACTGCGAAAATCTGCAGTCAACGGCTTGAACTTGGGAAGGATTGAATTAAACAGTTGGTAAAAGATAAGGGTTAGATTGGTCATTTCACATTTTGCCAGCAATCTGTTTGTGGTGGTGGGTTTTGTTAAGGTACAGCAGCTTTCATAGGAAAGCTGGTGGACCCGCATCTGATCACCGACGCTTGGCTTTTCTCAACTTTTCTATAAAAGTGAACAAAAAGAGAAAAATAAACCTAACCCCTCTTGTTTCATGTGAATATGGCTTTACTATATTTTTTATCATTCCATCCAATTAGAGCTTGCCATTTGTCAACCACTCACATTTGTTGACAATTTAATTTGTTCACACAATTTACATTGAACAAGCTGAAAAAAAGGCAGCGAAAAACTCAAAACTCGAAACGACGACTCTAAAGTATGGTTTAGATAGGATGTTTAGCCGTGTATGAATTAAACATTCCTTGAAAACCATTTTTCTCTATAGCGCCTGAAAGTATTTGAGTGACTAATCTCGAGATTTTAGGCAAGAATAACGATTGTTGTGTGCGTTCTTCTGACTCATTTCTCTTGCTAATCGATGATCGCTTGTTGGGATGCTTAAGCGGCACTCATTTTCTCGCTGATTCTCTTGTTAAATGTGTAAATTCTAGTAGCGTTTATAGGCGTTTTTGAACTCAAATTAAAATTTATTCGCTTACCAAACGATCACCAACTTAATTTGAATGTGTTTTGTTGGGATGGTTTTACAGTAAATTCAAATGAGTGCTTGTTGACAAGGATGCAAGAAATGTCATTGGACTACCATTTTACAGTGGAGCAAGAAGTTGGGTCAGCTACTCATGCTTTCTTTGGATTCAATGGTAATTTGATCAAATCTTTCCTCTATGGCAGCAGGGCGGGTTTGGAGCAAGTTTTGTGTGCCCGACCCGTTCCTATACGCTATTTGGGTCGGGACTGTCGAATTTGAGTTAGATTGTCATTCCTATTAATAGTTGTGAAAATGTGCATGTATTGAAGGAACTGCTGGTGTATGGAGAATTGCTGCCATTAACGAAGCCGGTGGATGGAAGGACCGAACCACCGTGGAGGACATGGATCTTGCGGTTCGGGCAAGTCTCCGAGGATGGAAATTTGTTTACCTTGGTGATCTTCAGGTACTTCTTCAATACCCGAAACATACATGCATAGTACAAAAGAGACTACATAATTTGCTTATTACTGTTGTTTTCTTAGGTTTCCGATGTTAAGGAATATGACATTGAAAAAATGTGACGACTTTCATCACTTATATACTAGTTGAATCATCCACCTATCTGTTAAACTTTTGAGTTAGAGTCAAGTTTTTAGACATTTAATAAGCTTTCAATATTAGTTTTGGCCCAAACTACATAAGATCATTCTCAAACCCTATAATGTCCTATCATTTATGATCATTTCTCAAATCCTACAATGATAAGAGTTTCGTGCACTGACCCGTCCTATCATTTTCTTGGGATTTCGCTGTGACAGGTTAAAAGTGAACTTCCGAGTACTTTCAAAGCATTTCGTTTCCAGCAACATCGATGGTCGTGTGGTCCGGCTAATCTGTTCAGGAAAATGGTGATGGAGATAGTTAGAAACAAGGTTAGTATCTCAATAATCGTAACATAGTTTACGAGTTGAATTATATTGTGAGCAAGTTTTTGTAGTAACTTCTCGTTTCGATCGTTGTTTTTGTTGCAGAGAGTGAAGTTTTGGAAGAAAGTGTATGTGATCTACAGCTTCTTCTTTGTCCGGAAGATCATAGCCCATATGGTCACATTTTGCTTCTATTGTGTTGTGCTTCCTCTCACCATTTTGGTTCCTGAAGTCAAGGTTCCAATTTGGGGAGCTGTTTACATTCCTTCGGTTATTACTATTCTCAATTCGGTCGGAACTCCGAGGTTTGTTTATCATGTTATGAACCGAATATCAGTTCAATTGGTGTCTCTTATTCATTGGGATTTACATTTAACACTATGTTTTCTTAAATCTATATGTGGATTTTCAGGTCGATTCACTTATTGTTTTACTGGATCCTCTTTGAGAACGTGATGTCTTTGCATCGGACTAAGGCAACTTTAATCGGTCTGCTAGAGACTGGGAGAGCTAACGAATGGGTTGTCACCGAAAAGCTCGGAGATGCCCTTAAAAACAAAGCCAACTCCAAGGCAGGAGCAATCAAGAGACCCCGACTCAAATTTTCCATTGGAGATAGGTAAATATATTTATCGAAATGCCCTAATATTCTTTCTTCACAAACACATGCCTAGTCCTAAAATGACTGCTTATTTTTCTTTTTAAAACTCGTTACGAATTTTCAATAATATTCTAAAGAAAGTTCAACATTAGCTAATTATCATTGTTTTTAACAATGTTTTTTTCCTAAACATTGATAGACTCAATACATTGGAGCTTGGATTCGGAGTGTTCCTCTTTTTCTGTGGATGCTATGATTTCGTCAACGGAAAGAACAACTACTTCGTATATCTCTGGCTACAAACCGTTACCTTCCTAATCACGGGATTAGGATACGTTGGTACCATAATCCCGAGCACTTAAGTGTTGGACGGATCATTAACGCATCGTCTGGACAATCTACCTATGATTTGGAGTGCCACTTTTGTACTATGTTTTGTTATAGATGAATGTTCTAGTAAGTGCCAAACTTAGGTTACTGCAACTATTAGTATTTTAGCTCATAGAGTTAAAAAGAGTTGTCACAATGTTGGGAGAAAAATGAAAATTTTCAATTTTCATGTGGCTTCTCAGATATATTGAGAAGTGGAGAGGCAAAAAAAAAAGTATATGTTATTATGTGAAAAGTGAAAACACATTGTCATAGATAGAGTTTTGAATGTAACAAAAAAAAAAAGATAAGAGTTTTGAAAGATTGTTGGTTTCTTTTGAATAGGTTGCTTGTAATTGTGAGATTTTTTTGTTCCCCATTTATTATTATTGTTGTATCTTTTTTTAGTTTTGGGAAAATAAGAGATTTGAGTTTGAATTGTAATAAACATTTGTTTATCATTCAACATTACAATTTTTTTATAATTTTTTTTGTTAAATTTTTGACATGTGATACCTTTCGACTCAAGTATGATAAATCAAAACCGTTCAGTTCACACGTAAACTAAAAATTTATTTAAACTCGTTGCTCTTAGCCATTTTAAATCAAATTTAAGTAATGCTCTTTCAATCTAAACTTGACTTGAAAATCAAAATGTTAGTTCTACTTTTTACTCAAGCTACTTATTATATTTTTTGTTTCAAAAATCACAGCTTTTATATATAAAAAGAAAATTTTGACGCGAAACCGATTTGTTAGCTCTACTGGTATAAAATGTTTTTGTTTACTTTTGTTTGGTGATCACCTTACAAATT
The DNA here is from genome assembly GCA_036897625.1 of Pelargonium cotyledonis. Lineage (NCBI taxonomy): Eukaryota > Viridiplantae > Streptophyta > Magnoliopsida > Geraniales > Geraniaceae > Pelargonium > Pelargonium cotyledonis. Next base: position 10,940 of record JAYMTA010000194.1, on the reverse strand, counting down.
TCAATGATTTTGATGTTATGGTGGACAAAAAAGGTTTGTTTGTTGAAGGGTCTAATTATGGGATCAAGACTAGTCTTGGTCTTGTCTTTGTCTTGTTTGATTCAGTGACACAATTTTTGTAACATTAACACATTGGATCCTGAAATGTGGCATTATTTCGGACCCTTTTGGGGTCTACAAAATGGGTCACCAATTTATATGAAATCCACACCTTGTGCTTTTAGTATATTATGTTATGTGCCCTAACATATTGACTATTTAACGAGTCACACAAACTGAAGGTAAATTTAGTAAAGATTTCGACGTGAAAAATATTATAATAAAATATCACTTAGATCTTAATAGGAGGAGCATGGTCAAGACAATATGCTCTAAGGGCCTCCTCGGTAGTCGACGTTCGTGAGTTTGCAATTTGGACTCAGCCCCTCAAATGCTTGACCTATATGTTTTAAATTTCAGACACATAAATTTTATCCGAACAATTTTTGAGATGCGTGGTTTTGAGGAATAAAAGATAAAGACACATATTTTAGACATGAAATCCTACAGTTTCACAAAGAAACTGCCCAAGATTAACTCAGAACTCGAATTGTCACCCCTAATGTCGGGATGCGGGGTTTTGAGGAATAAAATATGGGTCAGGTATGATAAAGACACATATTTTAGACATGAAATCCTACCAAATCTCGTATAAGCACAACCCGGAACTCGAATTGTCACCCCTAATGTCGGGCCAAAACCCAAAAGAGTAAAAATGCAAATATGCTGGCTGTGGGGTTCGAACCCACGCGCACTTGTGTGCAGAAGATCTTAAGTCTTCCCCCTTAACCACTCGGGCAAACCAGCACACGATGCTAGCGGACAAATTATTATATAAAACCTGAAAGAAATAAAAAAATAAAAAATAAAATCCACAGAACCATCTAGAAAGGCTCGGTTGATGAGTTTCGAACCAGAAGTACAAAACTCCAACATTTATGTTCTTCATCTTCAAGCCCTACTTATTACATAAACACCACCTACATACATACACCACCTTCTAGAAACCTCCTCCTCACCATCGCCACCGCCTTCGCCGCCGTGAAATGGCCGAGCACTTGGCGTCGATTTTCGGAACCGAGAAGGACAGAGTGAACTGTCCGTTCTACTTCAAGATCGGAGCGTGCAGGCACGGAGATCGGTGCTCTCGCCTCCACACCAAGCCTAGCATCAGCCCCACTCTCCTCCTCTCCAACATGTACCAGCGGCCGGACATGATCACTCCCGGCGTCGACGCCAATGGCCACCCCATCGATCCTCGCAAGATCCAACAGCACTTCGAGGTTTTAGCTCCTCCTTCTTCTTCTTTTTCTTTTTTGTGTGTTTTTGTTTGTGTAATTCCACAATTTAGGTTTGATTTCACCTTTCTTGATTGTGCATTTTCGGCGATGAATTTATTGTGTTTCTTGTTAGCTTAGTGTTGTGGTTTTAAGTTCGTTCATGTTTTGATTTTTTTTTTTGGTAGATTTTGAAAATTGTAGTTTATGCTCTGTGTTTTTGGTTTTAAAATTGTAGCTCAGTATATGCTGAATTGATTATTTTTGTGTGTTTTAGTTTTTGTGATTCCACAATTTAGGTTTGATTTCACCTGTGCATTTTCGGCTATGAATTTATTGTGTTTCTTGTTTGCTTAGTGTTGTGGTTTTAAGTTCGTTCATGTTGTTTTGAGTTTTTTGTTCGAGAATTATTTTCCATTGAGACCTCTTGTTGTATTAGGACTGTTATTATTTTTTTTTTAGATTTTGAAAATTTTAGGTTAGGCTCTGTTTTTGGTTTTAAAACTGTAGCTCAGTATATGCTGTTTTGATTATTTTATTTTTGAAATGATTGGAATAATGATCTGTGGATAGTCGTGGTGTACATTTTCTGTTAAATTTGTTTCTTACATATGAAATTGGACTATATTTTCACCTATTTGGCGCCATTATCTTGAAATTTTCAACAGTGAATATTCAATTTCTCTGGATTTTCTGTTCTGTTTTGTGTTGGAATGCTCTCTAAACTTGTTTTTAATAGGTTTTGTTTGGCTCTTCATGCATGTGTTGGTTTTGGTATTTGAGAGCTGAGATAATGTGTAATTTAGGTTTCGTTCTGACCTTTGGTCGTGTATGGATTGTACATTTTCTGTTAAGATTGACAATTTTTTGTTTTTGTTCTTGTTCGTATGAGCTTATTTGTGAAATTGAACAATGTTTTCACCTATTTGGCGCCATTTTTTTGAGGTTTTGAACCACGAAGGTTCAATTTCTTAAGCTTTTGTATACTATTTCGTATTGGAATGCACAACCTGTTCAAACACCTTGATAAGCAACTTTTTCAAAACAAAAAAAATCAGTTCAATTCTAGGTACTCTGACCTTTAGTGTATGTGCTATCTTCCATGTATGTACTTGAATAGGGTGCATCATCGGCTAGTGTTGAGATTCTTTTTTGTTACATTCTGCGTTTTGATGTCTAAACTGTTTCATTTGAAATTGTAGGATTTTTATGAAGATCTTTTTGAGGAGCTGAGCAAGTATGGCGAAATTGAGAGCTTGAATGTTTGCGATAACCTTGCAGACCACATGGTAATCATCTTTGATACACAATCGAAAGATTAGGATTTTGCTTTTCTCCTGCTTAATTGTGTTCTGATTTCTCTGCTTGCAGGTTGGGAATGTGTATGTCCAGTTTAGAGAGGAAGAACATGCTTCAAATGCCCTTAAAAATCTGGCTGGAAGATATTATGCTGGTAAGCTTTATTTTATCTTCTCTATTATCATAATATGTATTGTTTGGTTGTGTGAAGCATAGAGAGAGTAGTGATCCGGTGAGGAAAGGGGAGAGAATTCAATTGGAAGAAATTAAAAGGGGTAGGGGTAGAGGTAGAGCTAAGTTAATACGGAAATTAGTAAGGAAAGTCATGATAGCACTTGGTTTAACTTAGGTGATAGTATAATATAGAATAGAGTGGAGAAGGAGAATACGAGCTGAAGATCCCGAAGAGTTTTTTAATGGATTCATTTAGCTGACCTCTTGTTGTTGTCGTATCATTTTATGTATTGCATTGACCGACTTGTGTGAGTGATCCTCGACTTTGCAGGTCGCCCAATTATTGTCGATTTCTCTCCTGTGACGGACTTCCGTGAAGCCACTTGTAGGCAATATGAAGAGAATACATGCAACCGAGGTGGATACTGTAACTTTATGCATTTGAAGAGGATTGGCAGGTATATGTATTGGAATTATTTTATGTTTCAATCATGCTTATTTGCAGCACCATTAATTCGATTCCTCATCTCTGAATCTGACAATGAATTGTTTAGGGATTTGAGACGCCATTTGTTTGGGAGGTTTCTGCGAAGGCAGAGCCGCAGTCGAAGCAGGAGCAGGAGTCCTTACAGGCATCGCAGCCATGATGAACGTTCTCATGGAGAACGAAGCAGAAGACATGAAGAGAGAGGGCACTACTACCGTGAAAGCCGAAGCAGTAGACATCGGAGTGTTAGCCCTGGGCACAGGAGAGGACGAAGCAGAAGCCCAGGGGGAAGAAGGAACCGCAGCCCATCTAGGGAAGGCAGTGAAGAGAGACGGGCGAAGATTGAGCAATGGAACAGGGAGAAGGAAGAGCAGGAAAGAGGTGGTAGGGCAAATAGTGCTGATGAAAACAAATACAACGGCTATAGCCAAAACGGAAATGAGAAGAAGTCGGGAGACGGAGGATATGAAGATTAATATTTCCAGTGATGTCAGGTATGTTTATTCTCGTCAATATATGTGATCTATGGTTACATTTTAAGGAGAGAAGTAAAAAAAAATCGAGTTACATTTCAGCAAAAACGGACCGTTTTTGAGAAACTTAGCTTACAGCCCATTTTCCACTGTGCAGGTGGTGTGCAGGTTCAATGTTGTGATATGGATTGTTATTATTTCTTCCTTTTGCCATTTTCATTGTGCATGATCCTTCTGCTAGCTTTGCATCATATCGTTCTTTTCCCTATTTGGTTGTTTTCCCTATTAGCTGCATTTTGTCAGATGGTTCTTTTTCCACCGCCATTACTTTCTGTATAAATAATCAAAAATCAGTAACCAGGTCGATTCCTAAAAAGTATTGGGTTGGATACTTGAATCGTTTAGCAAAACTCTTTGGCATTGTTTTAGGGACGCGTTTCTTCTCTTTTTTGTTCCTCGGGTCAGGTCCTAACTTTCTTTGCCTTGATTTTGTACCTTTGTCATTGTCCTGTGTAATCTGTCTTCTCTTTTATTGGTTCTACGCATGCTACATTAAGATTTACCATTTGAATTTTGATAGTGATTAAATCTTGTTTGAATCTTCAAATGTAAAACTTGGTGAATTCCGATACCCGAAATGAGTGTCATCTTTATCCTTTTAGGTAGATATGCATGAATTACCAATAATATGTCTATAATAATAATTAACTCGTCCCCGTTTTTCTCAAAAAAGAAACCAAGACACTCATATTGGAACAAATAAAGTAGATTTTTTCCAACCTAAATCCAAACCGTTCATTATGTCTGCTTAAGTATTTGATTTGTATTTTAGCTCATATAGGAATGATTCACAGTCGGGGAAACTGAACACACCGCACATCCAGGCTAATGAATGATCCCGAATTTGGTTTTGTTTTCTTTGAACCCTATATTGCCTTTTTCTTTTTCGTTCAAAAAAAGAATAAAAATAGAATAGAATTGTAGTAGTTCTCTTACAAACTTTACAAGTTTTGCAGGTTCAGGTATCCCTGCTTGTCGAGACCAAACCGATGTTTTTAATTGCAGCTTACGATGAAATTTGTGTACAGGTGTTTATTGGGTTCTTCGCAGTGGGGAAGATGATTTTGTTTGCAGGAGATGAATCAAAACAAGAATGCGGAAGGATTGGAAGGTGACTCCTAACCTTGAAATTGCTAATAATAATAGTTTTGGGAAATTGTGTAGGTGAAATTGGGGTTTTAGTGGCAGTGTCAAAATTTCTATTTGGTTTTGTTGGACCATTTTATGTTATTCTAAAGTTGGGACCCTTGTAAACTCTGGAGGAGAAGTAATTTTTTTTTCTTCATGTTGGGACATGTTATGAATTTATATAAAGATGGAGTTCCCTAGTATTCTTTTTTTTTTTTTTTTTTTTTTGTCAAAAGTTATTGTGAGCTTACAATATAATCTCCATGTCCAAAAATAATTGTCACTCCTTTTTTTTTTTTTGGTGAAGGTTAATAATGCGATAGTTACATTGAAGGTTTTTCTTTTTTTTCTTACATGTATGTGTAGATAGGATTGGATTCAAGGTTTGTTGAGTTACGTTTGATTTTTTTCTTCAAAGGTTGATGTCGTTTGGTGGTATTTATATGTTAAAATACCAACAAAAAAAAATACATGTTCGTGCTACAGTTTTCCTGACCTGTGACTCGAGAGTAAAATTCTCATTAAGTCCTGATATTTATTTGTTTTTCATTTATCATCTAGGGTAGACTCGAAGGTAATGAATTAAAATTGCAAAGTAAGGTTGTTCCACATTCGCTAAGAGCGACCAAGTTGTGATAGACCAAAAAATATAGAACAAGACCGCCCATATTTGATACAACCGACACCTAAATTATAACCCTACCCCATACCATGCCTAGGACGGTATACCTAAATTCAATTAATCTTAAGATATGTTTGGGAACTCCTATTTGATTTGAAATGCTGGATTTGAATCAAATAAGGTGTTTGAAAACTCCAACAATTTGAAATTGAACAAAATCTAATGGCTTTGAAAACATGCTTTGACTATGAGATTTTAAATGACAGATCATATCTTGTCATTTGAAATTATGTTTGGAAAAACATTATATTTGTATTTGAAATACAAAATTTCAAGTGACGAATTGCAAAATCATTAATTCAGAATTACCTTTCCAAAATTTCAATCCCAAATCCATGTTCCCAAACACAACCTTACCAAATAATCTGATAATTCAGAATTATTTTTCAAAGTCATTGATTACCAAACATTTTACCTCTTTCAAGCATACATATTGATACGGACATTGGAAATTAACAACTAAAACAAGCCTACATTTGATTCAAATAACACGACTAAACCAAGTATTAGAGTGTTGTTTTTTTGGTTATAGCTAGCATATTGTCATTTCTCATATAAAAACCAACCCCGCTCACCATTTTTTTCTAACCATTTAGAACACTTACAAAAAAACGAATAAGGGGGTGAGGGAAAATATTTATAACAACCCAACCATCTCTACGGGAACACTAACACCATGCTCAGGAAGAGAACCAGATACATGATATACTTTGGAGTTACACAAATATGAAATATATAAGACTAAAAAGAGACGCAGAGACATGATAAATCTTATATATTGAAATATCAAAAGAAGCAGATCAACTAAGAAAACATAAACCAGTAACATAAACTCAATGAATGTGTTCCTCAACAAAATCACCCAACATAGAGACATAACACAACCCGAACTATAAAATCCCAACCACTACAAAAATTTAAGCCCACCATAGAGACAAACTGTACTCACTCGCTCCCTCTATTTGCCACTGCTATGTTTTGCCTTCGAGTGAGCCTCCATTGCTTGTTCCGACTTGAATGACCTGTGTTGTCAAATAACAATACAAATGGAATCAGCAATCGAATTTCATCTAGAAACTGAAAGAGATTTTAGAATCTAAGTTCACATACTTGCTGCAAGATTTACATGTGACTTCGCCGCCAGACTTGGAGCTTTTGGATTTGTCGGCGTTTGAGGTTTTTGCCACAGCCTTCTTTGCGGGATGGGGAGTTGCAGAGTGGCCACCCTTCTTCCCATCTGTGACCAATAGAGAAACTATATAAGGCGAGATTTCCATATTACTACATAACACGCAAAATGGCCTAAATAACCTTATGATGTCCCCATTTAAGGAAAAGCTAGTAAGACTTAAAATTCTATGATTACCCAAATCCAAGGATCCAAATGTCAAAAGTGTGTATATATATACATATATATTATGAAATTGTAGAATGACACTAACTATATTTTTATCTAATTCTGCTTTCGAAACTAATCCATATAAATTTCAAACACACTAGTTCATTGGTATAGCAACAAAATTTACTAATTAATTTTAACAATGAAATTGATGCAACGAGTTGCGTATATAGTTAAACAACTTCAATAAAAATGTAATAGATTAAGCACCTGCAGGAGATGCTACTTTAGCCTTCTTGGTAGAAACTGGTGTTTTAGTTGCAGATTCAGCTTGTCGCTTCTTGTTTCCGACAGCCTAAAATAAAGAACATAAAAACAATCAATAAAAAAAACTTTCAAGACATAAAGAGCATACAATTGGATTAATATCACGCACCTTCTTTGGGGTCGGAGTCTCTTCCTCCTCGTCACTCTCATCATCTTCATCGTCTTCGTCACTGTCATCACTGTCAGAGCCATCACCCATATCCTAAAAAAAGACATAGACCCAAGAATAGCTTAGAAATTAGAGGTAAATATATCAAATAAGAACTGAGGCAAGGCATAAGAATTGAAATATGCCTCATCAGAATCAATGTCGTCATCGTCTTCATCACTGTCCTCTTCATCTTTGCTTGGTTCAACCACCTTCACCTTTTTTGCAGATTCTGGCTTTGCAGCTGCTTCCTTGGCTGCGGTAGGTTTTGCTTTAGCAGCTTGTACTTCTGGTTTCCCTTCAATTATAAATCAGATATAAGAGAAAGTAGGTTAAGTCATTTCGAAACTATTACAAGTAAAAAAAACAAGGTAAATGAACAAGGTATTTGATTATGTACCATTCTCAGTAGCGGCCACAGGCAATTCCTCATCAGACTCAGACTCATCAGATGAACCAGAAAAACCTATATATACCAAAAAGGTAGAGATATAGAGTTTGGCATAGCTATCAAAAAATAAAATGATCATACATGTTGAATTATTCACAAGAGCTTACCTTCATAACCTTCCTCTGTGCAACCACAATCGGCACCACAAGCGCAAGGCGGTCAAGGAAAAACATAAGTACTTTACTTTAAAAATATTTGTTTAATAAGTGACATAGAAAAGGGGTATTAGTTGGCATGGAAGCAAAAAAGTAAACATAAAGGATATTCTTCATTAGAGTTCTTGTATCCAGCCAAGTAAATGCTTCCATTTTTCCAGTTGTGGGACAGCTCGAACTCTTGCTCAAAGACCAAATCGAAAGCCAGGTTAGGGCATTTATCAGAGGAAAGTGTTCCAAGCACAAGTTTCTGAGTGTTAAACTTCAAATTGAGGACAACAGGTTCACCCTTGTCCTTCTTAGACTCTCCAAGAGCAGCCTAGCAAAGGTTAAACCAATCAGCGGAATAATTTACAATTATACAGCATGTTAATTTGACTCAATAACTGAGATTGTGAAAACTAAAAACCTGTGAAAGATGCAATAGCTTGCCAACACCGGGATCCACTCTAAGTGTCTCTCCAGCCTTAACTTCAACACCTGAAAACACATTGCAGTGTACAAAAATTAGCATTTGTAAAAACGTAAATAATATTCTTCATACTGAAATAGCAATAAAAAATTACTGAGAATCATATGATAGTTTTCCATGATGATACTATAACAAATCAAAGCTTCAATATAATGCAACTCAAATCAGACTTCACATCAAAATCACATGAACTCCACACAAAGTTATAAGTAATAGAATTATTTTTATTGCTATGTCTAGCACACTGTTTTGTTCATATGTAACAAGCACACAAGAATGAAGAATGAGTGGTGACATAATCTTGACAAAGCATATGTTATAACAATAAATTACAGTGATGTACATGTACTACATAGTCTGCAGATGTTGTAACAATAAAATAATGTGATGTACATATATTCTATAGTATGCAGATGTTATAACAACAAAATAACGTGATGAACATATATTCTATAGTCTTTGAAGTTAAGTAGGGAAATCTTCACGAAGCAAATTATCAGTTAATGTGTTAACAATAATTTACTGTGAAATACAAAAATAGATTAAACTTTAAAGTGTATGAGGACATTTTCAGCCAGAATCAAGAATATTATACTTCAAAAAAATATTAAACACATGTAGAGTACAAAGCAAAAGAATCTACTCATGGCAGAAATGAAATCAAATGACCTATCAGATGTTATAGCAGTAAACTAACGAGCAGTAATAATATGCATACACTTTTATGCTTATGAGGACATTTACAGCCGTTAGAGAAACTAAGAAGCTCTGATAACATATCAAACAAATGTACAGCACAAGGCAAGATAATCAGTTCACAGAGGAACACAGTCATGTTACAAGTAGAGGAGATAAAAACAAATTAATGTTTTATACAAAAATTACATAAACCAAGATGTTTATACAATTTCGGCAGGAACATATGCTGAGAAGCTCTGATAGCATATCGAACAAATGTAGAGCACGAAAAGCAAAATAATCATTTCTCAACAGAAACATGAACTTCGATGTTCATGCAATTTCAGAAAAACATAGACTAGGAAGCTCTGATGACATATTGAACAAATATAGAATACATAGCGAAACAATCGGTTCACAACAAGCACAAAATCAGATTACGAATACGAAGAAACAGAAGAATCGAACAGGAAGGAGATGCGTGATCATAAAACATATCGAGAGAGAGAAGCAATTACCCCAAAACTCCATGGACGACGCTAGAGATTTAGCTAGGGTTTCGGGAGGTTTCTGGAAGAGCGAGAGTGTCTGGTGGAGCAAATGGAGAGTGTAGGGGTTTTGAGAGGCTGACAAACGAGGGTTTAACTGGAATTTATAGAGGGCTAGGCGTTTTTGTGAGCCTAGGGTTTTGATTTTCAATTTGGGCGCGGATACGATCTGGGCCGGGTCGATAAGGGCGGGGCCCATATTGTTTGGGCTTTAAGCTGTTTAATTACTTTTGACGGGTTTGGGCTTGTGTCGTGTGGTATTGGGCTCATATGATAATTTGATAATGATATCAATCAACATTTATATAATAATTTAAAATTCAATTTTTTCTATTTAAGATTTATACACCGAGGTGGTTTAATTACTTTGGATTTCTTATAAAGTATCGGATTCGAGTATCTTTGTTGATGATAACGGCTGGCCTATTTGGGTTTAAAGGTAAAAGTTACCTCATGTTGTATAGCTCAACTGATGAACAAAAAAAAAAATAATACAAGTTATTCAAATTGTCGTTCACACTACAAGTACGAGAGTTGTGCTTACAATTTGTACATGTTTATGCAAGAAGATGATCCCTTTTTATGTCCAACACATTTTGTACAATAAGACACAACAAACCACAAAGGGTGGCGCAATTGGTTAATCTAGTTGTATGAGTGGGAAAATGTCTCAAAATCGATCTCCACTCGACACGTCCTTGGTGGTGGTGGTGTAACATATCACTTTGGTGCAGTATGGTGTCAAAAGCTTTAGGGTAGGGTTAAGAGGCAAAGTCTTTGCCTCTTTCCTGAACACTATTTGTTCATTATTCAAATTTGTATATATACATCTTGTAAAATTCCTTAAGCCGTTGCAAAAAGACAAAAAGATTTTAACTTCTTGTATAAAGAGAGAGAGAAAAAAAAAGACACAACATGTTTAACATATAATTAAGTGCACATGTCACAACACAACTAATAAATGATATATAGTTCAAAAGTTAAACACGAAGAATACACAATTATATTAAATTCTCTTACATAAACACAATACAATTCAACATATGTATAATAAAACAATTGCTTGAACTACTGCCATCCACAAATAATGCTATACAGTCTACAAATAATTTGTCGGCTCAGCACCCTCGGCCCTACATAATCTCAATTCCCATCTTTGCAAGTCACAAACACAACCACAACTTTTTCATAAATGATCATTAT
>JAYMTA010000193.1:0-35477 GCA_036897625.1 Pelargonium cotyledonis | reverse complement strand
TTATTTAATTTATTATTCAAAAAAATAATTTTAAATTACAAATTAATGACACGTGTCATTCAATTTAATACTCAATTGAAAAATTGAAAGTGACACATGTCATACAGATAGATATGGACTTGTCTTTAATATATATATATATATATTAGATTCTACTCCATATTGCCCAACTTATTAGTTTAGATTGCAACTTCAACTTATTTTATATTTATAATAGTTTTTTAGATGTAAAGACTCGTATTATTATAAAAATCAAATGCAATTATATGAGAAATCTTAGAGGGACAGATGAACCCTCCCAATCAACAACACCTGACATAGAGATGGAGGAGTTAGCTAAAAAATGAGTCACTCAGTTCGCAGACCGCCTCATATACACAATAAATATATAATCAAACTAGTAGAGACACAATATCATCAATTAATGTGTAACTGATTATACAAAAATATATATTACTATTTTTTCATAAACATTGCACTATCTATAAAGTCAATGCATTTTTTTACAAATTATTGCACTTTTTATTTAATCAATATAGTATTTTTTTATTTTTTTGGTAACAATATAGTACTTTTCTTTGTACACATTTTTCAAAAGTCTTGACATTTACAATGATTGTATAGGTTACAAACAGTTATCCTAAATTTGTTAAAATCCAATGTCTCGATTTGTGTAAAAAAAATTATGCCAAAATATTAGTCAAATAAACTATCAAATCTTGAGTAGGCCTGGTAAATCGCACGAGTCAAACATTTTTCATGTGAAACAGTCTGTAACTCACATCTACTTTAAATAGAATTCGGTTCAATCTAGATGTGATAATTTTGCAAATCAAATCATTCGTATCATATAAGTTTAGGTTGCAAATCAAATCATTGTAGGCATATAATATATGAATTCGTGCAAATTTGCACGTCCCGACTCCTTCAAATATTTTACAAGACAAATTTGACTCGACTTAATACAAAAAATTAGTCGAATTGGATCAAAATGGATATCAAATGCTTTTCAAATCTAAATTATCAACTTTAGCTTGATTATTTTCCACTCAAACTCAACAGTCTTGTCGGATATGATATTCGAATTCACAAAAATTTAAGATGCGTTTCATCAATGGAACAGGAAACAATGATAATGAAGGGAGGTTAGAGATTAGGATTAAGATTGAGATTAAGATTAAGATTGAAATTAGAAAGGGAGCAAGTGGGAGGGAGAGAGACAGGAGCATGTGATGATGAGGGCCTCAACATGATTATCATTTTGTCTTCACATAAATTACGCTACACAATTATTTGTATCAACCAAACCAACAATCATATACATGTGTTTCTGTGACGTCAGCAAACAAATGTGGCTACTTGTGACTGCAGCTCACCTGGTCGTTCAATGGATTGGATCGCCCACACACACCAACAACCCATGTACCGTTCAACAACTCCTTATTTATTCAACGGTAATTAGTTGTTAACAATCATATTTATTCAACCGTACAATATATAAGTATTAATTTATCTATGCTTTGTATATTCGAGCTTTGTAGGCCCCATGGTAGAATTTCATTGCCTCGGATTTTATTATTGATGACATTATTGAGTTAGCTAAATTTTTTATTCGATTGTTTTTAATTATATTGGGAGGTCGGCTAATGGTGTTGCCCATGTCTTACCTCGGTTGTCTGAGTCGGTAACAAATTCTATTTGATGGATTGGAGATGCCTATCCTATCTAGATCACAAGTATGCTAGTTGCCGATTTTAGCTCCTAATCGCTATTTTTACTCTAAAAAAAATATTATCTTAGCTTTGTGTGCAGAAAAAAAGTCTACCAATATATTCAAGGGATGCAGCTCATGCTCAATTTGTTCTCCAATTCGATTTCTATTAAACACACTTGAGTGTTATGCTATTAGAGAAACTATATATGTTGTTAGAAATGGAATCACACAAGGAATTATACGTATAGATTGGTGAAACCAACCCTTTTCAAAATATTTAAACATTTGAACACACAAATAAAAATTCATAAAACATTTATATATGTAATGAATGATAAAATTGTTCGGCCGATTGTTAAGGTGAATTATGACGGTGCCCGATTCGCAGCCGAAGGTCGGGTGGGTGTTGGTTGGGTGGTCAGAGATTGGAGAGTACATGGTGTGGGGTGGTGGTCGAAAGTGTTGGTCGGGTGCTAGGGTGATCAAGGCAATAGTGATCCAGAAGTCTCTTTCTTGGCTACGCTGTTGGGGTTGGGGTGAGGTGTTGGTCGAATATGATTTGGTATCAGTAATTGAAGCAATCCAGACTAGAGGGGAGAAACAAAGTGCATGTGGTCTGATTATAAGTGACATTCTTGAGTTGTCAGATTATTTTGCTAGTATTCATTTTTCGCAAGTTAGGAAATTGACTAACAATGTGGCCCATGACTTAATAATGTCATCCAAGTCGGTTGAGTTAGATTGTTGGTTGAGTCAGTCTGGTCCGACTTTTATCTATGAGGTGTATGGTGATGCTTAATTTCTGGTTTCCCTAAAGTTGGGCTGCTGGGCCTGAGGATGGATGGGCTGATCAGCCTCATATGACCCTATGTATTGTGAGATGTCATATATTAGTTAGGTTGGGCCAAGGCTTCCAATTTGCAGAACATTGGTTCACCAATCTTTATGGGCCTATGTACACAAGTGGACTTGTTCCATATTACCTACGTATGTCTTCTTTTTATTTTTTTTTGTAGAAATTAAAAATTATAAAATAATTTAATGTATTTCTAATATAATTCTCACTTTCTTCACCTACATTCTATGTGTATGCATGTACAGATTTGTCCATGTACATAAATGATAAGAATAATATGAAAAGAATAATAATATAATAGCATAAAAATAAAAATAAGACAATTATTTTAGAACAAAAAATTTAGACAAACGAGAGACACTTATTTGGAAATAAGGGAATACAAAAGATGAGTTGATTGAGCCCGCGTACAAGTCGGTCGCAAAGTGGCGACCGTTACTTTCTCATACGCGCCGTACTTTATTGGCCCACCCACTTGCATATCATTTCTTACATCTTAAGGACACAGAAGACTACACAAAGGCTCTCTTCTATGGAAGCGGAAAAAGAAGATGGGTCCCATTAAAACTGCTCATCTCAGCTCTCACAGTCTCTGTATTTACACCATGTGACCTCTGCTCAGTTCCTTCCATTTTCTTCCCAAATCCAGGCTAACCCAAATCCCAATTCCTCTGTTTCTGCTCTGCAGATTCAAGAATAGTAAGGATCCGATGCTAATCTCCTCCACCTCCACCTTCACCTTCTCATTCCTTTTTATTTTCACTTTCTTCTTCACTTCTTGTTTTGCAAGTGACCCATATGTGTTCTATGATTGGACTGTCTCCTACCTCTCCTCCTCACCACTTGGAGTCAAGCAACAGGTTCTTTTCTTTTCTCACTTTTTCAATTCTGTTCTTGTTGGAGTTTGGGACACTTTTTCATGGTGATTCTGAGAATTTCATGTAGACGAATGAAGATTAGTGTTGTTTAAGGAGTTATTACTATGTTATTGAACTCATGGTTGGTCTGTTTAGCAAGTTTTCATGATTTTTTAGCCGTTACGTTACTGCAAGGATTTAATGATGGCATTGTTTATGCTGGAGCTGCTCTGGGAGAATTGATCATTGCAACTTGCAAGTTCACATTTTTACAATATAGAAGTTTAGGGTTTTATTTGGGTGTGCCTTATCGTGTCTAATATATATATTTGGAACTATATGCTATTTGCTATAACCTTGCCAAAACTTGCACTGTCATCACCACATTCTTGTAGTGCTTGTTTGGTAACACTATTGACTCCTTTTAGGAGGTCACACATAATTGATACGAAACTCAACTTACAGTTCGATACAGTCGTTCGGGTTTCACTTTTTGACAATATGAAAAAACCAAAAGCTCTGCCCTTCGTCTCTGTTTACAAAACCAACTACCCGAGGGATGCAAGGGCAGAGGCCTTTGGTGTCTCCTCTAGTCAAGAATTGGGGCCGCACAGTCACTAGCCGATAGGCTTTTTTTGGGTCGGTATTTTAGTAATTTGGTGCCCTAGGCTTAGAGGAACCACATCAATCCTTCCCGAACTTGGTGGTTGTCGTCAATTTATAGAACATAACTAACTTTTTTGATCAACTTCTTCCAGCTTCTTGCACTTTCAATAGTGTTACCAAACAATCTTTGGCATATCTAGAAGGGGACCTTGCCAAAATTCATTTTAGGAAGTGCTATTGTTGGCCATAGTTTGGTTCCCTGGTACATGATTAATACAAAATTTAGGTTCTGGTTTAATCATAATATTTGGTCTTCAACAAATTATTACAGGTGATTGGGATTAATGGGAAATTTCCAGGACCAAATCTCAATGTCACCACAAATTGGAATGTTGTGATCAACGTCAAGAATGACCTTGACGAGCCAATGCTTCTCACATGGTATGATACATGTTATACGTGATATGTTGTCGAAGACAAATGAAATAGTCCAAAATTGTGGTGTTAGATGAAAAGTTTATTAATTATGGTAATGCAGGAATGGCATACAACATAGAAAGAACTCTTGGCAAGATGGTGTTTTAGGAACTAATTGTCCAATTCCTGCGGGTTGGAATTGGACGTATCAGTTTCAGGTCAAAGATCAGATTGGGAGTTTCTTTTACTTCCCTTCCCTAAGTTTCCAGAGAGCTGCCGGTGGGTATGGCGGGATCATTATAAATAACAGAGATGTTATTCCGCTTCCCTTTACGGTGCCAGATGGGGACATTGTACTTTTTATAAGTGATTGGTATAGTAAGAGCCATAAGGTCAGTGTGGATCTTGTTTGGCTCACTGCTTATAATTAGAGTTAGCAGTTTTTGTTGGACATTTAGGTTACTAACCAATGCTTATTGGGAAACAGGAACTAAGGAAAAATATTGAGAGCGGAAAAGATCTCGGATCTCCGGATGGCATTGTAATAAATGGATTGGGTCCTTATCGTTATGATCAGGCAGCTGTTCCAGATGGCATTGCTTACCAGACAATAAATGTTGAACCAGGTAACATTTTCTTGGATGCGTATGTGAGAGTCGTTAATTTTCTTTTTTCGGGTAACTTTTCATGTATGGTTTTGGACGTCATGTGAAAATAGAGCAAGCTTTTGAGCTGTAACCGTGCACTTCTTATTGTGGAGTTCTTGCATTGGTCTCAATGCATATGCAGTTATCTTTTACTCTACTTTCGTATTTCATTGATACACTATTATCTGAAACAGGAAAAACATATCGCTTCCGGGTGCACAATGTTGGCATCTCAACTAGCTTGAATTTTAGAATACAAAACCATAACTTACTATTGGTGGAGACTGAGGGATCATATACAGTACAACAGAACTACGGGAACATGGATATTCATGTGGGTCAGTCGTACTCATTTTTGGTGACAATGGATCAAAATGCCAGCAGCGATTACTACATTGTTGCCAGTTCTCGGTTTGTCAGTTCATCCCCTTCGACTATTGCCTCCGGAGTTGCTATATTGCGCTACTCTAATTCTCAGGGACCTGTCTCGGGCTCTCTTCCCGAACTTCCCAGTGAATATGATACTTCTTTCTCAATGAATCAAGCGAGATCCATAAGGTTGTTAAATTTGCATTCGTTGTGGTTTCTAGCTCTGATTGATGCTGACCTTTGCTTACATATTTTGTTGTGGTTGTTGCATATGTAGATGGAATGTCTCTGCTGGTGCTGCTCGTCCTAACCCACAGGGTTCTTTTAAATACGGTGAGATTACTGTGACGGATGTATACGTGATTCTTAATAGACCCGTGGAGCAAATAGATGGGAAGTGGCGCACTACCCTCAATGGTATTTCGTACTTACCACCTCCAACACCTCTTAAGCTTGCCCAACAATTCAAAATTCCTGGGATATACAAGGTTGATTTTCCAAATAAACTGATGAACAGGCCTCCAAAGCTCGACACGTCTCTTATTAATGCTACTTTCAAAGGTTTCATTGAAATCATCTTTCAAAATAATGACACCACCGTTCAAAGCTACCATTTGGATGGCTATGCATTCTTTGTTGTAGGGTGAGTTTTCAAATTTGACGTCATTATATGTTGTATTTCTAACTTGTGAAACTCAATATTCGGAAGCATGAGTTCAACAATAACCTTTTTTCTTTTCTTTATGTAGAATGGATTTTGGAGTATGGACGGAAAATAGCAGAGTCACCTACAACAAGTGGGATGGTGTTGCTCGCTGCACTACACAGGTTTTCCTTTCTATATAATCTCAAACCTAATTCGTTCGTTTTTTCTTTCTGAAGAAACAAATTGTTAAGAGAATGGTAAAGACGCTAAAACAAAAATGAAAGTAAAGGGTATTAAGAGTGTATTGTGGAATATAAAATGGTAGAGTAGAGTACTATAAACTATTGATGGATAATGACCATGCACGAACGGGCATTTATACATTGAGAAACTTCTGTTTTTTTGTTGCTTATTTATTGACAACTAAAAATCCTTGCTTCTTACCGTTAAAGGTTTTCCCTGGGGCTTGGACGGCGATTCTAGTTTCTCTTGACAGTGCCGGTATTTGGAACCTCCGAGCACAGAATCTTGACTCGTGGTATCTGGGCCAGGAAACTTACGTGAGCGTTATAAATCCCGAGATTGACCAGTCTGAGGCTCTTCTGCCCGAGAACACCATATACTGTGGTTTTCTTTCATCCTTACAGAAGTAAGATATTCTGATCGAACTTTTACTTTTAGAATTGGCATAAACTTTCACAACACGAGTGTCATTCATATCAAGAAATGTTGACTGCAATACCGGAAACAGTAATATTTTCTTGATCAAGACTGAACATGTCTACTTAATACTTACTATTTCTCTCTTCTGCAGAGACCAGGCTCAAAGATTTAGATTTTCTAGTGCATCACCCGATTCCAGACCGAGCAGAACAATTTTGGTTACAATACTCATAGCCTTGTTTGGAACATTTACCTTGTAGTAGTAACAAAGTCGATACAAATTAAGTCAAATAGCCCGCAACAGAACATTTTCCCTGTACGATTCCATGGGAAAATATGATATCTGTGTTACAAAATGTAACTGTAAAGATTGTATCATTGAATGTACTATTGTTCTTTTGTTTCCGTGTTCAAGATTCAAACCCGATACCTTATTTTTAGCGGAAAAGCGAAGAGGGACAGTCAATCATATTCAGGAAATGTGGAAAAAGTAATAGGAATGTGCACTCAGGAGAGTGATTCATGGGCTGAGTGGCCACAAACACAACCACGAGACTCGTGAGTTCCTAAAAAAGAACTAAGTCACTAACTACAGTATAATGGAATGTGGGTTGTAGCTTTATTTCAGTTAAAGGTGAAATGAGTGGAAAAGCCAGATTGGTATGCTAAAAACAAAAACATGAAGAAGCAACACAAGGTCACATGAAGATGTGAAGTAACACATCATTAACAGATACCATAATGTTTCACTTGACTTGACGTAAGGTTGTCTCTTTAAGACAGCTACTTCTTCACAACTTCCACACACGTTTCATGTGCCCCATTGTTCTCTCTCAAGTCATAAACATTGTTTGCTATGCAAGCATTTTGAGCTTAACACTCTAGCCCATAGTTTAAAACATTGATTTGAGGATGATCCGGTAGGTTGAATGATTCAATTAGTTCGACCATACAAATTGACTAATTTATCCACATTTTATCATTCGATTTAAAAAAAATACGATATACTAACGACACTCGCCAAACTTTAGGATAACATATGTCGTTTGAAGCTTCATCGAATTAAAATGTGTTGTATCTGTTAATTTTACATTTTTTCTAATCATGTTATGATGGAACGAATGGTTCTTTTGTAATCTACCTACCTTAAAACAACTGTATTTGTTATAAAACGTACCTTTCAAAATATAAAAATAAACATACAACGCTAACCAAACTGTCCTTAACTCTTCTAACAACATGACAAATAAAAAAAATATCTTGTTATTTGTATGATTTAAACAAGTCCTATTTTATGTTATTTTTAAAAAAGTACTAGAAAAAGATAACAAGCACATCATTATTTATGTGCTATGTATTTGTGTTCTCTTACCTTGTAAGCAAGTATAATCAAACAAGTTGCCAATACAGTTGCTTATAAAATTAGCCCACTCATGAAAACCTTTTAAGAGCCTTTCTCTTCACTCCAATCTCCCTATCACAGTGCCTTGAGGAGCTCCAATTCATTCATGTCCACCACCATCACCATGGTCAAGAACACTCCTCCTTTTTTCTTCACCAGTACTGTGGTCTTTTACCTTTTCTTGTGCTTTGTGCTGACCCAATCAGCTCCTCAAAATGCCCTCATAACTCAGATTCCTGGCTTCACTGGCAGTCTTCCTTCAAAGCACTATTCTGGGTATGTCTTGAAAACCCCAATTCTTTTGTTGTTCATTTCATATATAGTACTGTGTATTGCTTTTGTTTCCCATTTTCTGGGAGCTGTAGTTATGTGCTAATTGCTGGTGACCCATTGATCAAACACTTGAGAATTGAAAAGGGTCTTATTCAAGTTGTGATTTTTTGTTTGATATTGTCTTGAAAATCCCAATTCATTTGTTGCTCATTTGATATAGTACTGTGTATTGCTTTTGTTTCCCATTTCCTTGGAGCTTTAGGAATGTGTTTATTGTTGGTGACCCATTGATCTAACACATGATAATTGAGAAGGGTCTCTTCTAGTTTTGATTTTTTGGTTTTATGCTTTTGTCTTTACTGATATGAACTGTTTGTGATTTTGGTGGGTTTGGGGTTTTGAAGGTATGTGACTGTTGATCAAAGTCATGGGAGAAATTTGTTCTATTATTTTGCCCAATCCGAGAGAAAGCCACAGGAGGATCCAGTGGTGCTGTGGCTCAACGGTGGACCTGGCTGCTCCAGCTTTGATGGTTTTGTCTACGAGCACGGTATCAAATTGGTCAAAATGTCTCATTTCTGCAAATTTCAGAAATGGTTTTGTGAAGCTATATTGTAGTATCATTAATTGAATTCTCGTACGACCATTAATTTGTAGAATTCATGCATCTACTTCGGTATTGTAGTGTAGAACAAGAGGCATTTGGGTTGAGGTTCTTTATTTTGGTTTTTGTGTACTCAACTAGAATGGTTCGATCACATTTACATGTAGTTTTTTGGGTAGTAAAGCTGTACTTATATCTGTTTGTTTTTCCAAATTTCCCAATTTTTTTATCATTGGTTTCATTGTATAATGCAGGACCATTCAATTTTGAAGCTGCAAAGGAGAAGGGTGGCCTGCCAAATATGCATCTAAATAACTACAGCTGGTCCAAGGTTTGAATTATGCATTGATTTGAATTAAATTAAGAATCAAATCTATCGATTTTATGAATTACCGACATTGATAATGATTTCCTTTTGTTATTATTGTGCTCCGAATGTCAGATTTCGAATATTATATACTTGGATTCCCCTGCTGGTGTTGGATTCTCTTACTCAAAAAATGAATCAGATTACATAACTGGTGACCTCAAGACTGCCTTTGATTCACACACTTTTCTCCTGAAGGTACTATTTTATGGAAAAACAATATACGGGGAAAAAGAGATTAAATTAGAAGGCTCACATATTTGCTCTATCTATAGTAGTTACATTTTATACTAATTTTTCTTACTGTAAACCAGTGGTTTGAGCTGTATCCCGAGTTCCTGTCAAACCCGTTTTTTATTGCTGGAGAGTCATATGCCGGAGTATATGTTCCCACTCTTGCTTATGAAGTAATGAAAGGTAAATTGTTCGTGTTTGCATTAGTATTAGTAACCCATCACCGTGATGTCCACTTAGATGTCGTTCTGAGGTGCCCATGTTATTCAAAATATAAGGCGTGTTTTGGATCTTTCGCAGGTATTGATGCTGGTGTGAAGCCTGTTCTAAATTTCAAGGTATGTATCTAAAACAGCACTCGTGGTATATATTTTTCCGACCACAATCTGAAGTTCTATTACAGGGTTATCTGGTGGGAAATGGAGTTACGGATGAAGAGTTTGACGGAAATGCTCTTGTTCCTTTTACTCACGGGATGGGCCTGATCTCTGATGACTTATACCAGGTGTGTTGAGCGTGAGCTTCCCGTTTTGATAAATATGTACCGTTATGAATTCATTTACACTCAACGTTCTTCAGGTTTCCAAGGATTTTAAGAATCTCAAACTTTTGTTTCTTTATATGCACTAGGATATGTTCTTGTCCAAAGATTTTGATGTTCCCTTGCTACGGTTCCACATGTTTAAAAATTGTTCTTGGTTTTCCTAGTTAACGAGTCCTGTCTACTGCAGGAGGCTATTACTGCTTGCAATGGAAACTACTATAAACCACTCACTGCAAGTTGTGAAAGCATGCTCACAAAAGTCGAAATGGTAACTCAAATAATATCTTTTCAATCCTTCGGAAATAATTTGAAACTGTTCTTCAATTTGATTCATTATGGTTTTTGTCTCAGGCGGTAGCAGGCTTAAACATATACGACATTTTAGAACCATGCTATCATGAAAAAGAAGAGAAAGCAGCTACCAACATAAGGTTACCATCTAGCTTTCAGCAATTAGGCCAGACTGAGAGGCCACTTCCTGTGAGAAAAAGAATGTTTGGTCGCGCTTGGCCTTATAGAGCCAATGTAAAAGCGGGTTTTGTTCCAACTTGGCCACAGCTCCTCAGTAGCAACAGTGTTCCATGCACTGTAAGAACATACTACCCGGACTTGCTTTACACATTTCATGTGCTGTCTAAACCATGGCCTAATCGAGTTCTTATGTCTAATGGACATTTCATTTATAGGACGATGAAGTTGCTACCACATGGCTCAATAGTGAAGCAGTCAGGAAAGCGATTCATGCTGAAGCGGTAAAGATTTTTTATTTATTTATTGTTCTTCATAGTTCAATCCATGTGTAGAAGTCGATTTTAATTTCAGAATCCTTACGACGTAATAGGAAAGCGTGGTAGGAAAGTGGGAATTATGTACAGACAGAATATACTTCAACCATGACGCTGGGAGCATGATCACGTACCACAAGAACCTCACTTCCAAGGGATATCGGGCACTGATATTCAGGTAAATCTCCAACTTCAATGCTATTTGCTATTTTGGCATTGGCCCACCCTAACTGTGTAAGTAAGCAGAGCAGTTTTCTTGTTGATCTTGATAACACGTTTTTATAATTGTTTGCAGCGGGGATCATGATATGTGTGTCCCGTACACTGGGAGTCAAGCGTGGACAAGAGCGATGGGATATAACATTACTGATGAATGGAGGCCTTGGCAATCCAACGGTCAAGTTGCTGGGTACTATCGATATGGCTTTTTTCTTATATCATTATATATACCGAACATTTTTGCATAAAACTCATGCATCTCCATTACAAATTGCAGTTACACACAAGGGTACGCGAACAACCTCATCTTTCTAACCATAAAGGTCGGGAAATGCAAATTTCAACTCATGTTTGAGCTTGTTATTCTTTTGTGTTGAATGTTGATATGTTATTGATTCTGATAAATTGTGGCTGTGCAGGGAGCTGGACATACAGTTCCTGAATACAAACCGCGAGAGGCGTTGGATTTGTATACCCGATTTCTGGGAGGACAACCACAGTAGAAGAAACTCGTGACTGAAGAACAAGAAAGTGAAAGTTTGGATTTTATTGTTTATAAAGAAAAAGATGTAGATGTGAAATTGGATTGCAACTTTCTTACCGATCAAATTATATTATGTGTGGAAATGAAAAGAGAATAATTTGAGTTGCTCTTTTGCATCTTGTGTTGAATCTATTATTGGTGGAAGGTTTTGCTTGTGTATATAGTTGCTTGGAGATCACTCAACCCAAAGACATTTTTTAGCAAACTCGAAATATATTCATATAAGATAAAAAAAAAAAAAATGCACATTTAATGGTACATTGCAAATATTAAAATTCATTGCGACATGTCGTTTTAGTGAAAGCAGAAACCAATACCATATTCAAGTCTCTACCCAATTCACTCTGATTCTCAGTTGCGGACAGTGGTGAACATGGCGGCTCGGCCTCTATACTTGTGGCGGCGGCGGCGGCGTTTCTGCACCACCAGCAACCAGATCCTCGTATGGCCCGTCTGCTTCTTTACTTTTGGAGATTCGAAAAATCATTGCTCATCTGTGAGTACTCTCTTGACTCTCTTCCTCAATATGATTTCATTCTTGGCTGTTTGGTTTGTGGGAAAATCGAGAGGATAAATTTTGAAATTTTGCGTGAAATTTATTCATTAAGACTAGCATTATGAAATATGAACTGAATTGGTTTAATTTTGATTATTTTGTTTTGCACTGATTTATCATTTTCATAATCGAAGTAATTGTTGATATGGGCCTTTGGCTGCTGAGAAAATGTAGAAAGAAAATGAAAACTTGAAGAAATTCTCATTCCCGTGTCTGAATTTATTACTCATATTTTCTCATCAGTTTTGATTTTTGAATCCCCAAGACCGAAATCTACTAAATTTTTATTATGGTATCTGACTATCATTTCAGTTATGTTAAAAAAATGATTTGGTATAATTGTTGAAATATTCTTGTTATGCAAAATTTAATATGATCCTTGTACATAAACTAGAATCATGAATCTCTCTTGTTTGGGTCATTTACACCACACCATATAATTGAAATAGTGAAACAATAATATTAGTATAATACCAAAAATGATATAAATCTGCATTGGTAATCAGTCACAACTTACAAATTATCAAGGAAGATAATGAGGGATAAAATCTCATTTATTTTAGTCCTATTCTAAGTTTTGTATGATATAAGAGAAAGAGGTAATAAGCTCATCATTATTTATGGGCTGTTGTGCTCTCTGTCTTATAACATAAGCCAACTTGAAGTGAAAAGCTTCAAAAAATCACCCCCTTCACTCCAAATTCCCATACAGTACCTTGAGGAACTCCTGTTCATTCATGTCCATTATCACCATGGTGAAGAACACTCCAATTATCTTCACCAGAGTGTTGTTTTACCGTTTTGTGTGCTTTATGCCAATCCATTCAGCTCCTCAAAAAGCCCTCATAACACAGATTCCTGGCTTCACCGGTAGTCTTCCTTCAAAACACTATTCTGGGTATGTCCTTAAAAACCCAATTCTTTAGTTGTTCATTTCATACAGTTCCATGTAGCGCTTTTGTTTCCCATTTTCTTGGAGTTGAAGGTATGTGCTATTTACTGGCGACCCATTGATCAAACCTTTGTTTTTATTGATGAACTGGTTGTGATTTTGAAGGTATGTGACTGTTGATCAAAGTCATGGGAGAAATTTGTTTTATTATTTTGTCCAATCCGAGAGGAAGCCCCAGGAGGATCCTGTGGTGCTGTGGCTCAACGGTGGACCTGGCTGCTCCAGCTTTGATGGTTTTGTTTATGAGCACGGTATCATATTGGTCATAATGTCTCATTTCTGCAAATTTCACTATTGATTTCTGATCATTGATCTTGTACATGGCATTTATTTGTAGAATTCAAGCATCTACTTGTTAGTGTGTCTATGAAACAATTTGACTAAGCTCTTTCGTCTTCTTGGGTATTTCTAGTGTGTTTGCTGTTTAATTAGAACAGAACAAGAGGCATTTGGGTTGGGGGTTCTTTATGTCAGTTAGTGTGTACTAAACTAGAATGTACAATTGCATTTACATTTGATTATCCTCGATGAGAGAGCTATGATTTTTCATTTTTGAATTGTATCTGGATTAGAGCTAGTCCTTTGTTTATCAAAACTTTGATGGAATTGATTTGAGCTATAGTAAACTGGTAATGCTGAGCTTTCATCTATATATGTAGTACTGTTTTCCTATTTGATCTGATTGCTTTTTGAAATTCCCAGTTTTTGGTCATTAATTTCATTTCATCATATTATTCAGGACCCTTCAATTTTGAAGCAGCCAAGAAGAAGGGTGGCCTGCCGAAATTGCATCTAAACCCATACAGCTGGTCCAAGGTTGACATTATGAATTGATTTTCATTAAAATCAGAATAATATGAGATTTTTGTGTATCAATGTCATGAATTCGCGATGTTGATAATGCTTTCCTTTTGTTATTATTGTGCATCCAATGTCAGGTTTCCAACATTATATATTTGGATTCCCCTGCTGGTGTTGGATTCTCTTACTCGAAAAATGAAACAGATTACAATACTGGCGACCTCAAGACTGCCTCTGATTCACACTTTTCTCCTGAAGGTACTCTTTTAAGAAAACCAAATAAAATGGGAAAAGAGAGATAGAAGGCTTGCATATTGGTTCTATTTATAGATGTTCTCTTTTATTCCACATAGCACTTACACTATTCAAATTTTCTTTCTGCAATCTAGTGGTTTGAGCTATATCCAGAGTTCCAGTCCAACCCATTTTTTATTTCTGGAGTCGTAAGCTGGAGTATATGTGCCTACTCTTGCTTACGAAGTAATGAAAGGTAATTGTTCTTGAGTTTGTGTTGTTAATAATATTATCATTTTGATGACAAAGCGACCCACCCCTGTGACCCCCACTTAGATATCATTTTGAGGTGCCCATGTTATTCAAAATCTATGGCGTGTTTTTGATCTTTCGCAGGTATTGATGCTGGTGTAAAGCCTGTTCTAAATTTGAAGGTATGTATCTGAAAACAACACTCGTGGTATATATATATTTTCGACCATAATCTGAAGCTCTATTACAGGGATATCTGGTGGGAAATGCAGTTACAGATGAAGAGTTTGACTGAAATGCTCTTGTTCCTTTTACTCATGGGATGGGCCTGATCTCTGATGACTTGTACCAGGTGGGTTGAGCACATTTTGATAAAGATTTACCGTTCTGAATTCATTAATTTTCACTCAACGTTCTTCAGGTTTCAAAGGAGTTTAAGAATCTTCAAACTTTTGTTCCTTTATATGCACGAGGATATGTTCTTGTTCAAAGATTTTGAAGTTCTCTGCAACAAAAGTTGAACAAGTTTTGAAATTTCAGAACCTTGCTATGGTTTCACTTGTATAAAAATTGTTCTTGTTTTTCCTGTTAACGAGACCTATCTACTGCAGGAGGCTATTAATGCTTGCAATGGAAGCTACTACAAACCACTAAATGATAGTTGTGAAAGCGCACTCACAAAAGTCGACTTGGTAACTCAAATAATATCTTCTTAATCCTTCAGAGATATTTGAAACTCTTGTTCTTTAATTTGATTCTGCTTTTTGTCTCAGGCGGTAGCAAGGTTAAACATATACGACATTTTAGAACCATGCTATCATGAAAAAGAAGAGAAAGCAGCTACCAACATAAGTTTACCATCCAGCTTTAAGCAATTAGGCCAGACTGAGAGGCCACTTCCTGTGAGAAAAAGAATTTTTGGTCGCGCTTGGCCTCATAGAGCCAATGTAAAAGCGGGTATCGTTCCAACTTGGCCACAGCTCCTCAAAAGCGTTCCATGCACCGTAAGAACATACTATCCGGACTTGCTTTACACATTTCATGTGCTGTCCAAGCCTTGGCTTAATTGAGTTCTTATGTCTTATGGACATCAATTTCATTTATAGAACGATGAAGTTGCTACCGCATGGCTCAATAGTGAAGCAGTCAGGAAAGCGATTCACGCTGAAGCGGTAAGGATTTTTTTAATTGCTCTCCACAGTTCAAGCCATGTTTAGAAGACGATATTAATTTCTCAATCCTTATGATGTAATAGGAAAGCGTGGTTGGAAAGTGGGAGTTATGTACAGACAGAATAAACTTTAATCAAGACGCTGGGAGCATGATCAAGTACCACAAGAACCTCACTTCCAAGGGATATCGGGCACTGATATTCAGGTAAATCTCCAACTTCAATGCTATTCTCTATTTTGCAAAGCATAGCTAGGGGTGTGCCATGGTAGGCAATGACCTACCCTAACTGTGTAATTAACATATTATATAACTGTTAAAAGTATATTATTGCATGGCTGCCTCCACCAAGCTGAGCATTTCTTGTTTTGATAACACGTTTTTATAATTGTTTGCAGCGGGGATCATGGGGATCACGATATGTGTGTCCCGTACACTGGGAGTCAAGCGTGGACAAGAGCGATGGGATATAACATTACTGATGAATGGAGGCCTTGGCATTCCAACGGTCAAGTTGCTGGGTACTTTCAATAAGGCTTTTTCTTATATCATTATATACACCAAACATTTATGCTAAATTCTGCATAAAACTCATGCATCTCCGTTACAAATTGCAGTTACACACAAGGATACGCGAACAACCTCATCTTTCTAACCATAAAGGTCGGGAAATGCAAACTTCTACTCGTGCTTGAGCTTGTTATATATTCTTTTGTGTTGAATGTTGATGTTTGATTCTGATAAATTGTGGCTGGGCAGGGAGCTGGACATACAGTTCCTGAATACAAATCGCGAGAGGCATTGGATTTTTATAACCGATTTCTGAAAGGAGTACCACAGTAGAAGAAACTCATGTACATGTGACTGAAGAAACAAGAAAGTGAAAACTTGGATTTTATTGTTTACAAAGAAAAAGATGTGGATGTGAAATTGGAGTGCAACTTTCTTATTGATCAAATTGTATTATGTGTGGAAATGAAAGGAGAATAATTTTAGTTGCTCTTTTTGCATCTTTTGTTGAATTTATTATTGCTTGTGCTTATTGCTTTTTTTATTTGTTGAATTTCACGATAAAACTAGTTCTCCTTTTTAACTTTAAATCTCATCTTATACTGTCGGCAATAATACTTGAACCCAATATCTCGTAGAGTATTCAAAACGGTTATACACTTGAACCATTTGGACCAATATGCGGTCGCGTGCTTGTGTATATAGTTGCTTGGAGACTGTACAAACTAAAAGACATTTAAAAAATGCACATTTAATGGTACATTTTTCAAGTGAAAGCCGAAACTATATTCAACTCCCAACACAATTCAATCCGAGTCTCAGTTGCGGACAGTGGTGAACATGGTGGCTCGGCCTCTGTCCTGGCGGCGGCGGCTGCGGCGGCGGCGTTTCTGCACCCCCGGCAACCAGCTTCTCGTCAAGCAAGTGACCGAGTCCAATTTCCAAGACTCCGGCGAGGTAATAAAGAGCCGCATCTCCAACTCGGACTTCATCGCCGTGTCCCTGCAAAAAAAAAAAAAAAACTGGGATCTTTTCAGTTCCCTGGCAGCGAGTCCTCCAGTTCGATTACTGAATATTCACTTTTGGAGATTCTAAAATCATTGCTCATCCGTGAGTACTCGCTTGACTCTCTTCCCCAATATGATTTATTTGTTGGCTGTTTGGTTTGTAGGAAAATCGAAAGGATAAGTTTGAAATTTATTTATTAAGACTAGCATTATGAAATATGAGCTTACTTTTGCATCACTGACTTGGTTTAATTTTGATTGTTTGTTTTTGCACTAATTTACCATTATTCGTAATTAAAGTAATTGTTGATACGAATCTTTGGTTGCTGAGAAAGTGAAAGCTTGAAATCTAGAGTTATAGTTTTGTTTGTTTTGCTTACATGCTTGAAAAATGAAACAAAAGTTTTAGCAATGGAACAATAAAATCATGTAAATATTGCTATTATGCATAATTTAAGTGCATGACCTATGTACATAGACTAGAATCACAAACCTCTGTTTTCTTTTGGGTCATTGAAATTGTAAAACAATAATACTACTAAAAGTGTTATAAAATCTATGTTGGTACTCAGTTTTGAATTCCCAAGACCGAAATCTACTAATTTTTTATTATGGGATTTGACTATCATTTCAGTTATGTTAAAAAACGATTTGGTATAATTGTTAAAATACTCCTGTGATGCAAAATTTAAAATGATATAAATCTGTATTGGCAATCAGTTCAAAATTATCAAGAAAGAAAGTAAGGGATAAAATCTCATTTATTTTAGTCCTATTCTAAGTTACCTTTGAAAGTATGAGAAATAGGTAATAAGCTCATCATTATTTATGGGCTATTGTGCTCTCTGTCTTACCTCATTAGCAAGTGTAATGCAAAAGAGTTGCACAAGTGATCATCATCAATACAGATCCTTATAACATTAGCCAACTTGAAGTGAAAAGCTTTAAAAATACCCCCTTCACCCTAAATTCCCATACACAGTACCTTGAGAGACTCCAGTTCATCCATGTCCATTATCACCATGGTCAAGAACACTCCAATTATCATCACCAGAGTGTTGTTTTACCTTTTCTTGTGCTTTGTGCTGACCCAATCAGCTCCTCAAAATGCCCTCATAACACAGATTCCTGGCATCACTGGCAGTCTTCCTTCAAAACACTATTCTGGGTATGTCTTGAAAAACCCAATTCTTTTGTTGTTCATTTCACACAGTTCCGTGTAGTGCTTTTGATTCCCATTTTCTTGGAGTTGTAGGTATGTGCTAATTACTGGTGACCCAATGATCAAACCCATGAGAATTGAGAAGGGTCTTGTTCAAGTTGCTATTTTTTCGTGTTATGCTTTTGTTTTTATTGATTTGAACTGTTTGTGATATTGATGGGTTTGGGGTTTTGAAGGTATGTGACTGTTGATCAAAGTCATGGGAGAAATCTGTTCTATTATTTTGTCCAATCCGAGAGGAAGCCGCAGGAGGATCCTGTGGTGCTGTGGCTCAACGGTGGACCTGGCTGCTCCAGCTTTGATGGTTTTGTATACGAGCACGGTATCAAATTGGCCAAAATGTCTCATTTCATTAAATTTCACTATTGGTTTGTGATCATTGATGAATTGTCGTACATGGCATTTATTTGTAGAATTCAAGCATCTACTTGTTAGTGTAACTATGAAACAATTTTACTAAGCTCTTTCGTCTTCTTGGGAATTTCTAGTGTGTATGCTGTTTAGTTAGAACAGAACAAGAGGCATTTGGGTTGGGGGCTCTTTATGTCAGTTAGTGTGTACTAAACTAGAGTGGTTCGATTACATATACATGTGGTTATCTTATATGGGAGGGTTATGATTTTTGAATCGTATCTGGATTAGAGCTTGTCCTTTGTTTATCAGAACTTTGACGGAAATGATTTAATCTATAGTAAACTAGTAATGTTGAGCTTTCATCCATATATATAGTACTGTGTTCCTATTTGATCTGATTGCTTTTTGAAATTTCCAAATTTTCGGTCATTGGTTTCATTTCATCATATTATGCAGGACCCTTCAATTTTGAAGCTGCGAAGGAGAATGGTGGCCTGCCAAAATTGCATCTAAATCCAAACAGCTGGTCCAAGGTTGTAATTATGAATTAATTTTCATTAAAATCAGAATAATATGAGATTTGTCATTATCGATGTCATGAATTTGCTACGTTGATAATGCTATCCTTTTGTTATTATTGTGCATCCAATGTCAGGTTTCCAACATTATATATTTGGATTCCCCTGCTGGTGTTGGATTCTCTTACTCAAAAAATGAAACAGATTACATTACTGGCGACCTGAAGACTGCCTCTGATTTACACACTTTTCTCCAGAAGGTACTCTTTTAAGAAGAAAAAAAAAAAAAACTGGGAAAAGAGAGATAAAAGGCTCGCATATTGGTTTTACTTATAGCTGTTCTCTTTTTTTTCCCATATCACTTACACTATGCTCAAATTTTCTTTCTGCAATCTAGTGGTTTGAGCTATATCCAGAGTTCCAATCCAACCCATTTTTTATTTCTGGAGAGTCGTACGCTGGAGTATATGTGCCTACTCTTGCTTATGAAGTAATGAAAGGTAATTGTTCTTGAGTTTGCATTAGCATTAGCAACCCATCACCGTGATTTCTACTTAGATATCATTTTGAGGTTCCTGTGTTACTCAAAATCTCAGGCATGTTTTGGATCTTTCACAGGTATTGATGCTGGTCTAAAGCCTGTTCTAAATTTAAAGGTATGTATCTAAAAGCAACTCTTGTGGCATATATATTTCCAACCACAATCTGAAGTTCTATAACAGGGTTATCTGGTGGGGAATGGAGTTACGGATGAAGAGTTTGATAGAAATGCTCTTGTTTCTTTTGCTCATGGGATGGGCCTGATCTCAGATGACTTATTTCAGGTTGGTTGAGCCTCCCATTCTGATAAAGGTGTACTGTTATAAATTTATTTATACTCACCGTTCTTCAGATTTCGAGGGAAATTAAGGATCTTCAATCTTTGCTCAGTTATCAGGTCTTCACAAGTTTTTGACATGGCACCTGTTCTTTTTTTTTTTACCAACATTATTCTTTTGGTATTTTTTTGTTAAATCATTTGTTGGTATTTGTTCTTGTTCAAAGCTTTTGATGTTCTCTGCAACAAAAAGTTCAAACAAGTTTTGAAATTTCAGATATTTATTGATTTGAGTATAAACACTTTGGCTGCGCATGAAACCTTGCTATAGTTCCACTTTTCTCAAAATTGTTTCTTTTTGTTTTAATGAAGGCTATCTACTGCAGGAGGCTACCAGTGCATGCAAAGGAAACTACTGTAAGCCACTCAGTGAAAGTTGTGGAAGCGTTCTTAGAAAAGTCGATCGGGTAGGTCAATTAATATCTTTTTAATCCTTTGATACCCATGTTCTTTAATTTGATTCATTATGTTTTTTTTCTTCCTCAGACGCTAGTAGGCTTAAACATATACAACATTCTAGAACCATGCTATAGCGGGAAAGAAGATATGACAGCTACCAACATAAGCTTACCATCCAGCTTTAAGCAACTACGCCAGACTGAGAGGCCTCTTGCTGCGAGAAAAAGAATGTTTGGTCGCTCATGGCCTCTCAGAGCCAAAGTAAGACCGGGAACTGTTCCAACTTGGCCACAGCTTCTCGGTAGCAATGGTGTTCGATGCATTGTAAGAACATACTATCTGCACTTGCTTTACACACTTCATGTGCTGTCCAACCCATCTGTACTCAAATTTGATGTTGCATTTATAGAATGATGAAGTTGCTACCTCGTGGCTCAATAGTGAAGCAGTCAGGACAGCAATTCATGCTGAAGCGGTAAGGATTTTATATTCCCCTTCAAACCATGTGTAGATAGAAGTCGATTTTGATTTCACAATCCTTACGACATATAGGAAAGTGTGATTGGAAGATGGGAATTATGTGCATACATAATTAAAATTAACTATGATCGCGATGCTGGGAGCATGATCACGTACCACAAGAACCTCACTTCCAAGGGATATCGGGCATTAATATTCAGGTAAATCCCCAACTTCAATGTTATTTGATTCTGTGTAAGTAAAGCAAATTTGTTCTGGACTTTGGCATTGATTTGTTCTGGTGAGCGACTCGTCCTTTATAATAATCCTGCAGTGGAGATCATGATATGAGTGTCCCGTACACTGGGAGTCAAGCGTGGACAAGATCGATGGGATATAACATTACTGATGAATGGAGGGCTTGGTTGTCCAATGGTCAAGTTGCTGGGTACTTTCGATTCGGCTTCCTTATATCATCATATATACTTCCTTATATCATCATATATATTTTGAACATTTTTGCTAAATTTGCATAAAACTCATGCATCTATATTACTGATTGTAGGTACACACAAGGGTACGCGAACAACCTCACCTTTTTAACCATAAAGGTCGGTGAATGCAATTAGTTTTTGCTCATGGTTGAGTTTATAATTCTATTGAATGTTGATCATTGATTCTGCTAAATTGTGATGGTGCAGGGAGCTGGACATACAGTTCCTGAATCCAAACCGCGAGAGGCATTGGATTTCTATTCCCGATTTCTGGAAGGACTACCACAATAGAAGAAATATATACGAGTGAAGAACAAGAAAGTGAACTTGGATTTTCTTGTTTACGAAGGAAAAGATGTAATGTGAGTGAAGAGGGAGAACAAGTTTCTTGATTGACCATATACTATGTGGAAATGAAAACGCTATAATTGTAGTTGCTCTTTTTTTTCTTCTTTTTTATATCGGCAAAAGTACTTATTTATTCAAGAAACAAATAAATAAAGAGTACGTACTCGAGATGGGACACAAAGTCATCATATACACGAAACGAGAAAAATCATTAAACTAAATTAATGACTAAACTTTTGCTTCTTGTGTTGAATCCATTATGGGTGAGCAACTCTAAAATATGCGATCGAATTTGGAGAAAGTTTAATAGCACATCATAACCCACGTGTTAAAATCTCAATGAAGTATGCGGAATATAATACATATTCATTTATTTGGTGCTTATACGTGACATGTATGCACTTAATATTAATAACACTAAAAGTTATAATATATAGATCTTTAGACCGTCGTTTAAAAAAAAAAGAAAGTAAAAGTTAGAAAATATAATACATTAATTTAAAGTCAATTATCATATATTCTTCGTTTCATTTTTTTTTTTGGTTATAGGATCGTTTTTCCAACAAAAAAATATTTAGGTCCATAACACAATGATTTTAGAATGTACAGTGAGAATTCATAATCAAGATAATTGAAGTACAGACATTCTTAATCAAGACATTCATAATCAGGAATCGAGGTATTGTATCGTAATTGGAGTTCAAGACATCCGTATTTGAGATATTCTTAAATGAGACAATTGTAATCAGGACATTCTTATTTTAAATTTTACTCTTATTCTTCGTCAACAATTTTACTTTGAGCTATCGCCGGTTGTTCTTTGATCGGCGATGGTTCATTCATCTCTCATTGAATACTCTCAAATTCTTCTAAGGGAATACGAGCTTCCTCCACGTTTTAGAGTTTCTTACCGTGAAGACGAGTTTTGATTTTTTTTTTGTTGTTTTGCAGTTTAGTTGTGCTTTTTAAGTGTAATTTGAAACAAGTTACGTGAGGTCCGGTAATCAAAATTCATAATTCCAAGTAATGCGACAAGTCGTTTTAGTGTTCGCAGAACCCACATTCAGTTCCCGTGTAGCTCAATCAATTCTCTCTCAGTTGCGGACATGGCGGTTCGGCTTCTGTACTTGCGGCGGCGTCTCTTCTGCACCACCAGCAAGCAGCGTCCCGTATGGCCCGTCAAGCAAGTGACCAAGTCTAATTTCACATACTCTACCGAGGAACTGAAGAATCACATCTCCAACTCCGACTTCATCGCCGTCGCCCTGCAAAACACCGGCTCCTTTTCCGCTCCCTGGCAGCGAGTGTCTCTCGTCGACACGCCGGAAACGGCTTACCTCAAGGCCAAGTACTCCGCCGAGAGGTTCCAGGTGCTCCAGTTCGCCGTATGCCCCCTCACTTTTAGGGATTCTAAAATCATTGCTCACCCGTCAGTACTCTCTTACCTCTCGCCCCTTTTGTGATTGGTTTCTTTGCTGTTTGGTTTGCGAGAGACTGTTGGAAAATTAGAAGGAAAGTTTTAATTTTAATTTTAATTTTTTTTGTTATTATGAACTTACTTTTGGCATCACTGGACTGGGTTATTTTTGATTGTTTGGTTTTGCGCTGATTTGCCGTTTTCAATTTTGAAGATAATTGTTGAAATGGGTCTTCTTATTCAGAAAATGAAAGCATGAACATTATAGTTTTTATTTTGTTTTTTGCCTACATGTTTGAAAAATGAAAATGGTTTGGCCTCACCCTTTTGTGATTGCCTTCTTGGCTGTTTGGTTTATGAGAAACTGTAGGAAAATAACAAGGAAAGTTAAAAAAAAATTGTTTCAAATTTGTTCACTAAGACTAGCATTGTGAAGTTACTTTTGGCATCACTGGATTGGTTAGTTTTGATTGTTTGGTTTTGCACTGGTTTACCATTTGCAATATGAAAGGTAATTGTTGATATGGGTCTTTTTATTCAGAAACTGAAAGCATGAACATTAGAGTTTTTGTTTTCTTTTTTATGCCTACATGCTTTAAAATGAAAATGGTTTGGCCTCACACTGGTAAGCATGAACATTAGAGTTTTTGTTTTCTTTTTTTTGCCTGCATGCTTGAAAATGAAAATGTTTTGGCCTCACACTGGTAAAAAATTTCACTAACAATGGTTGAATAAAGTGGCAGTTTTTGTTTAGTCAATTGGTGACGATACATTGTTTCTTTTGGTGCAGATATAACTTTCATTTGTTCCCTAGGAATGAAGTAAAGGTGGGGATGCCATCTTACACTTTTTCATGCCAAACATCATATTTGACATCCATGGCTCAAGAAGGTTTTGATCTTAATGTCTGCATTTCTGATGGTGAGTTGTGTCCTTGATGACTTGAATCCTTAAGTAATTATTTTCTGGCATCGGTAGACAATTTTTGATGTTTATTATCTTCCCAGGAAGATGATATGCTCGCTGAAATAAGTCAGAGAACTAATAAATGATCCTGTCATTGTGATTGTGTTACTCATGTTGCAAACCTCATAAATATCTTAGTATTAGTAATATTGTTTTCTTTGAACATGCTACTTGAGGTATGGTAAAGCCAACACATTTATAGCTAAAAAGTGTGCATTAGAAGTATAAGTGTCTGTCTCTCATTCTGGTCTTCAAATGTTCTTACTGAGCCAAAATGGCTTTCTTTTCCTGGGGCAGGCATATCCTACTTATCTAGAGATCAAGAATTGGCAGCATATAAGACAAAGAATCTTAGACCCTGTGATCCAGTTGTGAAATCTTCTTCCACCTATTCTGTTGCTGATGCGGTTTTCATGGAAAGGATTAAATCACGGGTTAAGTATTGGAGAAAAGGTTGCTTGGAGAAGATCCAAAAAATTGAGGGTAAGGGAATTGTTGTACTAAAATAATTTTGTCATTGAAATATTTTTTTCTCAATTTTGTTGGTGAGTGTCTACACGCCATTTGCAGATGCTTTTTTGACACAAATGAGAGATCTTATCCAAAAAAGTAGCAAGTTTGGCTCAAGACAATGCATCAACTTAGATGTCTGTAGTGAACATCAAGTGCAGCTTGTGCTAGAGGTTGATTGATTTAGATGCTTTCAGTGGAAGTGATGCAAAAGCATTTTATCTATTTCAGTGTCGATATTTAATCGTTGTTGGGTTGGCTGCAGACATTGTCAGATTTACCCGATGACATTGTTCCTTTGGTTATGCCAGCAAAGAGTGGAGGAACCCAGGCAGTATGCATTGTTTTAACAACTTCAAAAGAGGATAAGGATCTTTTTGCAGTTGGGGATCTCTCTCTATCTTTGCTGATAATGAATAGGTCATGCGTTCAACTTAAACTTAATTTCGTAATGCAGTGTTTTTGTTTTAATTGATAGAGAGAGCTTCAGAATGTGGAGGAGGAAGATACTGAAAAAGTTTGTGGATTTCGAGCGGTGATTGATATGATTTCAATTTCGCAGAAACCAGTCATCTCCTACAGCTCCCTTAATGGTACTTCTCTCTATAAGCCAATTCTCAATTGCCTTAAATTTTATACTGTTTACGCATTCATTTCCGTGTTTGTCTACTGTGGTTGTGCCTCATGCAGATTTCACATTTGTTCATTCAAAATTTCTAGCGCCCTTACCTCCTAATATAGAGGAATTCATGTCCTCCTTGCGCTTGGTTTTCCCCTTTGTACTTGATGTCAACCATCTGATGAAGGAAATTGGTATTTTGCG
Source organism: Pelargonium cotyledonis (assembly GCA_036897625.1). Lineage (NCBI taxonomy): Eukaryota > Viridiplantae > Streptophyta > Magnoliopsida > Geraniales > Geraniaceae > Pelargonium > Pelargonium cotyledonis. The sequence goes on along the minus strand of JAYMTA010000193.1, from coordinate 9,861 downwards.
TAAACAGGCCAATTTAGCTGGGTCTATGTCCTACTTCAAGAGTAGTTTTTTTTCCACTATCAATGTTGAAATCTCACATCAAGGTATGTATACCAGTATACGCATTTGTCTGTTGATGTAACACACGAGCACACACTTTTGTCATGGATTTCCATTTCCTATGGAGTGAAATATTTGGTTTGTTGTGTAGTGGTGAGAACTGTCAACTGGCATATCTAATTTATTAGAAAAATATATTGACAAACAAAATTTGATTTTGGTTTGTACATTGTGGATTTAAGACTACTGCTCTATTAATCTTGGTCATTAACTTCAGGAGGGACCTAACTTTGCACCATATTTTTGTCAGCTACGGAACATGAAGACAAGAATCTTGGGCATAATGTCGTCAGTATATGTCATCTGTTCGCAAAGCTCTGTTCCATACTCAAAACTGCTCCTGATTCTAACCAATCAGAAAAGCATCTGGTTTCTTCCCTTGAAGACTATGCGAACATCTTCAGTCCATGCTCAACCAATCCCCAAGAAGCAGTTTATGCGGATGTCAGACTTTCGGAGAACAATCCAAGAAAAGTAAGATGCGAGGATTTGGTATTCTTATGGGGATTCAGAGGTACTATGTCTGCTCGAACGCTGAAAAGCCTGCTTCAAGAGTCCAGTGATATTTTCTCTTCCAAATTTGATATACAATTAGTGGATAAAAGCTGTGCCATTGTAGTTTTCTTGACTCCTGGTTTGTCTCAAACTTTTCTGGATGCAATGAATAGCGATGAGATAAGCGGATCATTGAGGGAGATGGTTTTGGAAGGCTTTAGAGTAGCAGGATATGAGACTTACAAGAAAGTTTGTAGATTGGGAATATGGGAGGCGGAGTTGGCTGATTCCTTGGACAAAGCGCTCGAAGACCCTCACGGGCTATTAGAAGATGAGTCACAGTGCAGTGACTTCATACTTTACTCCTAATTGTCAGATTCTAGATGCATAGCGCTTTGGTTCAGAGCTCCTTCCATTACTTACAGAATCGAGTCCAAAGAACAATGCTCATGCTACACTAGACACTATGTTTTGCGATGAGTTTCTTCACATACATGCTTTAAACTAATGGATACATATTCTACATGAGCCAAGTCTTGCCAGTTCATCAATGATTCTTCTCCTTCGTTCGCATGCTGCGGTGCCAGAACGTATAGTATTCTTTCTAAAGATTTTCTTCACTTGTAGTTTCAAAAGCTTATTGGTTCTGGATAATGGTATTCAGAACACATCACTGCATTCTTTTCTATTTCTAAGATTCATTTGTGGACATGTACTAATTAAAAAGGTACTACAGGGTTCGTTTACTGAATACGCTGTCAACCATGAAGCTACTCTTTTTTGCCAGGATACGAGTAAAGTTCGACATGAGCTGTTGTTTCGAGGCCAATCCATACACACGAGTATTGAAGGAAACTTTACGAGCCTTCGTGTTTGGTAGAAACGATGACTTTTAAGCAAATTTTGTTAATATGTGAAGCTTATTGACGCGTGGTGCTAATTGTTTTCAAATATTGACTGATGAATATGTTTGGCCTTAAATTGATTTGAATCGGATCGATTGGACCAAATTGAAATAAAAATTTCCCTTTTCCAAGAGAAAAATTAATAAAACTTGAAAAAAGTTATTCGAGAACGGCCACTAATACAAGGAGGGCTCCTCTCCCCTCCTTTTTAAATGGTCATAACTCATCACATGGAGAGCCCTTCATTTCTCCGCAACACTTAGTTTTCGAGTAAGATCATTGTGATCTGCGCCTCGCCGTCTCATCTTCGAGGCTTTTCGTCTCATTGGGAGACCACATGCTCTACTCGAATCAGACTCGTGATATGATTATTTGCGAGTATAAAAACATCTTTCTTGGCAAGAGGAGACAATACAGTAGTATTGTCAACGTATATTTAGAGTCTTCATTTATAGTATGTTATCTCATGTAGATTACAAGTTCACTGTCAAGATTCAAAAACAATCATTTTTGAAAAAATATAACACATGGATAAGACGACAATTGCTGAGTAATTTGAGCAAAGTAAAAACATACTATCCATACTCATAGGTCTACCCAACTCCAAGCATGTACTTTTCCCGTATTGCCATTCGGTCCCAATCAAGCTTCTTCGGCTCCGAAATTCCTCGGAAATTGTTTTCCTGGTCGTCAAACAAGGCAACCCGAGGATATCGACCCGAACCCGTCAGTCTTTCCCGGGCAAGCTCGACCTTTGCTTCGCACCAGTCTTTTGACGTTGTGATAATCGGAGCCGGCATCATCGGGTTGACCATCGCCCGCCCGCTCCTGATAGGGTCGGACCTGTCCGTCGCCGTCGTGGACAAGGCTGTCCCTTGTTCTGGCGCCACCGGTGCAGGTAACCGTACGTGCCTTTCTGATAGAACTGTGGACTTTGGCTAAGTGCTAACCTTCTGTTCGACCATTTGCGCCTGTCAAAATTAATGTAGGGCAGGGCTATATATGGATGGCACACAAGAACCCAGGGAGTGATATATGGGATCTGAGCTTGAGAAGCCAGAATCTGTGGGAGATGTTGGCAGAGACCGTTCATGATCAAGGCTTGAATCCTCTTGATGTACTGGGCTGGAAGAAGACAGGTATTAACTATTGGACTACAATTTTTGTGCTTGCAGTGGTAAAGATTTGACCTTTATTATGTATGAGCTTCCTAGAAATGTTAGAAGTAATGTTAGTGGGAATTGAAGTTATTGAGTCATTGGTTTGTTTCCTTATATGTTTGAGAATAGCTGGTAACTCTTTGTCTGAGTATAGGCCAAGACTAAAAATCATTGGCCACAAATTCATGGGGCGGGTAATAATATATGAGTTAAAACTGTCTCATCGTGCTTGGCTTACTTTCAGCTGTTAAAAGCTTGGCTGAGATTATCTTTTCAGCCATTACAATGTAAATTGTAATCTACAGGGAGCTTGTTAGTGGGTAGAACCCCACAAGATTTGACCATGTTAAAAAGCAAGGTGAAGCAGCTATCTGAAGCTGGGTTGAGGGCAGAGTACTTGTCTTGTCATGATCTGCTTTTGGAGGAACCTGCGCTCATGGCTGGGGAAGGAAGTGGGGCTGCTTTTCTACGTGATGACTGCCAATTGGATGCTCATCGTACAGTTGCATATCTTGAAAAGGTTCTTTGTTTTCCTCTTAGGTGTAGCTGGTGCACAATATCAAGATTATGTTTCTTAATTTGTTAGCTGGTGCATAATATCAAGATTATGTTTCTTAATTTGTTTTCCTTATGTCTCTATAAGTTGATATGTAGGCTAACAGGAATTTTGCATTGGAAGGCAGATATGCGGAATTCTATCACAATCCAGTGACCCGTTTATTAAGGTTTGTTGTCATCTTGTTTGGATGCACTATTACGCTATTATGTGAAAACCAAAATAGAGGAATGGAGAATCAGGATTTACTATTGTAGTTGTTTGATGCTCAGATCTAGTAGCACTGGGGAGGTTGAAGCCATTCAAACTTCAAAGAATACCTTGTCCAGTAAGAAGGCCATTATAGTTGCTGCTGGTTGTTGGAGTGGGTCTTTGATGCATGACCTTATTACAGAATTAGGGATTGTGTTAGATGTCCCTGTAAAGCCTAGAAAGGTAAGAATCTAGTTTTTGTGAAGTGAATTTTTCCTGTATAACTATAGAGTTCCTCAATTTAAATGTAATGCAAAATGCATGTAATCACTTGATGTTCCAGGTTTCTATTGTGTAAAAGGATATATATTCTGTATGCATAGACCAATTTTGAAGAAAAAGAGGATGAAATGAAGTTTATTTAGCAACGGGTATAATAAGAGTAATATATTGACCTTCCATTTTAGGAGTTTTAATGAGTGAACTTTATTTGAAGTTACTCCAACTCTTCATTTTATTTCAATGGTTGACATGAAAAGTTAGTAGTATAGGTAACTCTGATGTATTACTTGTGTCTCATGATTTTAGTGAAACGTAAAGCAATGCACCACTGGTGGGCACATTTTAGTTTTTATGTGTAAAGCTCACCTTCTACTTTATCTGCCTGACAGGGGCACCTGCTTGTGCTTGAAAATTTCTATACATTTAAATTGAATCATGGTTTGATGGAGGTTGGTTATCTCAGTCATCAGACTGCAACATCCACATTAGATCTAGATGACACTGAGGAAAGCTTGTCTGTTTCGATGACTGCCACCATGGACTCAACAGGAAATCTTGTTCTTGGTAAATTTATGTTTTTGCTCTACATAGTTTAATTCATGATTGTGGAGGATAACTTGGTGTCTCTGTTGATGATATATTGATATTATGTCTTGTTAAAAAGGATGTCAATATTTTTCTTCTGTCAGTCAAATTGGTTTTCCATGTCTAATGTTATGCTTCATAGTTTCACCAGAGACCTGAGCTTTTAGATTAATGATTCATTGCACTCAGTAGCTCAATCAAGTGAACCTAAATTGTAACCTTTATCAAATTGTATTATCACGATTGTTGCAATTTATGGATGCATGTGAGTACAAGAAATAGCCGCGAGTAAAGTACATCTTTTTTTTATTGAATCATGCATGCATTGCTTCAATTCACTGTCCATCTTTTCAGGAAGTAGCCGCAAGTTTGCTGGATTTAGTACTGAAGTGGATGAATCTGTTGTCGACCTGATATGGAAGCGAGCTGGGGAATTCTTTCCCAATTTAAGAGATCAGCCCCTTACTCAGTTCAGTGAGAGCAGAAAAGTGAGAGTAGGGTTACGTCCTTACAGTAAGTCCCAATATAGTATTTGTCAATCAGAAATGTATTTTTAGTATTAATTGGCTGCAAAGTTATGTGATGTGATGTGATGTTCTTCTGGTCTCAGCGCCTGATGGGAAGCCAATGATAGGGCCCGTGCCCGGTTTATCAAATGTGTTCCTTGCAACTGGACATGAAGGAGATGGTCTTTCGATGGTATTTTCCCATTACTGCATAAAATTTTGTATGGCCTTACTGTTGTGTCAGCAAATTTGCATGCTCTATTTATGTCTTGGACTACACTGCACTCTGCATTCAAGAACGTATTCTTCATTTTGGTTCGCTTTTCAGGCTTTGGGCACTGCCGAAATGGTTGCTGATATGGTATTGGGCAATCCTAGCAAAGTCGATTGCCAACCTTTCGCGGTTCAAGGTCGATGATGATGAAATGTCGATTGTCCATGGATGCTTGATGATTTAGCAAACTGTGCAGCTTCCACTGGACTTGTGCATGATTCATTCTGATTACCATGTCTTTAGTTGATAAATATGTGTGAGACTATGTATCTTGAACAGCTCTTTATGTATCATGAGCAAGTATCTGTAAAATTTTGCCCTACTCTTGTAAATGAGATATGGATTTAGGTTGCATCATTCAGCAAGTCAATTTACTCATTCCGTACCAAAATTAATTGCAAGAAAATTAGGGATTTAGAAGTACATTACATGATTTTGGGGTGTGCACATATTGGGAGCTTAGCTGTTCATATTCATACTGAAACAAGAGTAGATCAAATTGCCACAATTTACAAAAACAGAAACATCATAAACTTGTACCATTATTTAGTAGATTTTTTCTCACATCAAGAACTAGAAGTTCACAGACTCGCATATACCTTACTTTTAAGTATACTCGTTTCGATCATGAACACCTGAGCACATCACTCACAATTCAACCAGAGATTTCAATGGACTTGACATCTGGTTTCTTGATTTCCTCCTTGGGCACAGTCACGGTGAGCACACCGTTCTCCATAGAAGCCTTCACCTGATCCATCTTCGCATTCTCCGGCAGCCGGAACCTCCTTCTGAACTTGCCGCTGCTGCGCTCCACTCTATGCCAAGTATCATTCTTGTCTTCCTTCTCCACGCTCCTCTCGCCGCTGATCTGCAGCACCCTGTCATCTTCAACCTCCACCTTCACCTCCTCCTTGATCCCTGGAAGATCAGCCTTGAACACATGAGCCTCTGGCGTCTCCTTCCAGTCTATGCGCGTGCTCACAAACGCAGAATTTTCCCGAGAAAGTTCGGGAACGGATGGGAACTGGAACTCTTTGAACGGATCCCAGACGTCAAGCGAGAAGGGATCGAAGGCGCTGCTCCTCCGGTTGTTGCCAAAGAAACTTGGAATGAGCGACATTTTCTTTAAAGAAATGAGAGTGTTTGCTTGCTCAGAAAGTTGAAGTAATTGCAAGGATATGAGAGCGTTTGGTTGCTGAGAAAGTTGAGGGAATTGCTGATTGATTTCCGATTCTTCGACGCGAATTGGAATTGGATAGATCGGTTATTTATATGACGTGGATGAAAATTCTAGACTGATTTCGGTTATTCCTCTCGCGAACATTCCAGCAATCTCACGAGTCATGACAGATCTCAGGTGTAATGGGCCTGGCCATAAAACAATAAGATGGGCTTCAGAGGCCCAACTTCACTTAAACAACTGAATGACCAAAATAGCCCTGGGAAACCCTAGCCTCAGTTTCGCTATCTCTATAAAAGATTAGATACGCCTGTAAGTTTCATCATCTCTCTCACAGCTTTTTCTCGGACCTCCATGTAAATCGTTCGTTTTTACAGATCGGATTTCAAATTCTCCTGTGGAAGCGAAAGCGAAGGTTGACGAAGAAAGCAAGTTCAGCTTCTTGACTGGATCCAGGTTTCGCCTATCCTGCCAATTAATTTATCAAAAGCTTGCGATATTCAATTTCTCCAGTATCACTCGCCTGAATCTGATTTTCTGCTGATTCTTCGGGCCCTTATATACTGGCACATACCTTCGTTTTCGCCATTTTTATGCGTTTTAAGTCTTCTTTTCCTAGCAAACGCACTCTGTCCCTAAACTGTTTCGATTCATCGAACTAATGTTTTGAGGCAATTTCTTCGTTTGCGAGATCTGGAATCCAGCTTAACTCGCCCGTACGATCGCTTTGGTGATCATAGCGGGCACATGGCTGGATTATATTTTTTTGGTAATAGTTTTCGAATTGAAAATTAGTGAGAAAACCTGATGATAAAAGCAGGGATCTGTTGCCTCGTTGTGAACAGGGCCCTCGTTAACATCAGGGACATTAGTTCGACATTAGTTGTCGCACTGTTATTGGGTGAACCTAAATCAATATTGAATGATTATAAGGTTCAGTAAACGGTGGCACATTGATATTAATATAATTTTCAAATCATCATAAATATATGATTCCTCCAAACTTGAGATATCAAAATTGTTTTTGTTGAACCATTGAACTGGTCAATAAATGTGAATTGATAATAAATTGTTGAGATTTGACCTTTGACACTAATTTTATTGTAGAGTGAAAAAACAATGAAATCTGAGTGAAAAACCTGATGATAAATGCAGGGATCTGTTCCCATTAATTTTTAATGACTATTAAGGTTCAGTAAACGGTGGCACTTGATTTTGTAACATAATCTAATTCTTAATATAAGGCACTGATTAGAAATTATTAGTTTGAGTTAATTGAAATGAATTGAATTGAAGTTGTGGAAAAGTTGAATTTCAACTACTTTCACTCAATTGGACTTCGAACTTCAACCAAATTGCAGAGTCTAATTAAAAAATCATAATCCCTAACGTGTACACTAGAAATGGACAAAGACTAGTGTGCTCATTTGATTTATTTAAATCGAGTTGTTCCCCTGTGATACTAAGTGCTTGTTTGGTAAAATTAAATGGAAGTACTTTGAAATGTGGTAAAGAACAAAATAAGGTATACGATCATTAAACTACAAGCAGAACATGTGGCCGGCCATGAAATAAATGTAATTGTTTATTGTCTTCTTTGTTTGATTGTTTTCAACATAACAAAAATTGATCTTTTTCTTGTTTTGTTTGAAAACAACACATGATTATACAGTTGACTTTAGATTGAAGGATGTTGATTAAAGTAAAGAAGTTGTGGTGCAGGGGTGGTGATGGAATATCACCTCAAGGGGTTGCAGTCAAGTTGGAGCTCATGTAAAAAATAATTTATGTTTTTAGTCAAATGTATATTTTTTGATATTTTTTGCGAAATAAACTTTTCTTGTGAGTTGCCTCTATGTCTTACACAGCTAACTCAAACAGATCATGCACGAGCTCCTTTGGTATTCTCGAACAAGCCTTATTAAGACAAACAAAACTCTACTTCTCAAATGTAGTCTTGAGTTTAAGTAGAGTTTGTCATAGACAACTAAAGATTGTCCATTTTTATGCTTTATGTGTAGTTCGCATACTATCCATCTTATATCATTTCACTTCAATGAGATGATTGAACTAATCGAATTTTTCATAACAGATCAAGTTTTACTATCGAATGGAACCAAAGACCGATTTTAAAATCCTATGGAACTCAAATAATGCAACTATTCAAAAGATCAACTTTATAACAATAAATGAACACGAAGTTGAACCGATCTAATATCCATTTCACAAATAATTGAACGAGATTCGTCTTATAACCGGACTGAATTGATGATTAATTTTATTTGAATCACAATATGAAAAACTTCATCTAAATTTACATTTGTAACACTATTTCATCTCATAGTACGTAAACATAAGTCAATACGTCAAAAGCAGCGTTTGACCATCCAAACAACTCTTACCAAATTTGGCACTAAAAAAAACGGCCAAAACGTGTAAACCATTGCAACACGTTATTTGAACTAGCCAGAGAAATGGTTCAACGGAAATGTTGCTGCGCAGACTCTTTCCACTCCGCGTATTGTCAACCAACAAAACCTGAAATTTTAGCAACCATTCTCATGTCTTATATAAGCATTTCATCGAACACCTTACGTGCTCCCAATCTCCTCCCAGAAACAACAACAAAAAAAATCCCTTCTCCACCTTCTTCTTTTCCTTTTATTTTTTAATTTTTTTGTTCTTTTTTAAATTTGTTATAATGGATAATCCTTCAGAGCTTCAACGGGTGTTCCAGATGTTTGACCACAACGGCGACGGCCGGATCACGATCGAGGAGCTCGGCGATTCGTTGCAGAACCTCGGCGTCTTCATCCCGGAAAACGACCTGATGGAGATGCTCCGGAACATCGACGTCGACGGCGACGGCTACTTGGACTTGGACGAGTTCGGGATGTTGTACCGGACGGTCATGGGGGACAGGGCGGAGGAGGATCCGGAGGAGGACATGAGAGATGCCTTCAATGTGTTCGACCGGAATGGCGACGGGTACATCACCGGCGAGGAGTTGCGGCTGGTGATGTCGTCGCTGGGGCTGAAGCAGGGGAAGACGGTGGAGGATTGCAAAAAGATGATCAAGCAAGTGGATGTTGACGGAGACGGTATGGTCAATTTCAATGAGTTCAAGCAGATGATGAAAGGTGGAGGATTTGCATCTGTAGGTTAAATTAATTATTGTTTGTGTGATAATGATTGGAATCATTATTTTTTTGTTGGTTTGTTTGTGAGTATAGAGAAAGAAGAAGAGATGGAGGAGGGAGGGCTCTGATGGTGATCTTGTATCCGTTCTGTTTCAATGAATACAAGTTTTCTTTCTGGGTTTCATTGCTGTCCTATAATGATGATGACTTAGATGGATGTTTTTTTCTTTCACTTATCTCGGCTTCAAGCATTTAAAGATATTCTTCTTCATAACACATCATCTTTTCATTTTCATGCAATTAAAGATATGTTTTAAAAATATATCACGGTCTGACGCAATCATAAATATTCTCTTAGTGAGCGATCTTAAAGATATATCACTTACAATGGTTTGATGTAGGACTGAGCATAGGCGGTTTATTCGCCCGTTGGGAGATTTGGATATTTTAAACGTTCAATTTGGGTTGCTAGGTTTTAAACCGC
>JAYMTA010000192.1:0-35490 GCA_036897625.1 Pelargonium cotyledonis | reverse complement strand
AAAACGCGGCCGACGCCAAACCCTTCCTCTATTTCATCCGCATCAGCTTCCAGTGAGGCTGTCAACGACGACCACACAGCTAAAACTGCAGACCAGGAGCAAGAAGACGACGATGATCTGGACAAGACCAAGAAACTGTGAGTCGCTTTCATTTCTACTAGTAATTAGCTAGATGGGTTTGTTGATTATAGAGAACACAACCCATTTGATTTCAGAATCTTTATTATAATTAGAGAAAAAAAGGACAGATCTTTAGGCTGTATTATACATAGCTTTTTGTTCCCTTTTCAAGAACCCTCATGAAATTAAATTTAGCTACGTACGTACAAGGTAATTTTTGTGCTCTAACACGGATCTGAATCTGTAGGCTGAAACCCAAGAAGACTAATCAGAAGAAACAGAAAGAGCCCAGATTTGCGTTCATGACAAAAAGTGAAGTTGATCATCTTGAAGATGGGTACCGTTGGAGGAAGTACGGCCAAAAAGCTGTCAAGAACAGCCCATTTCCCAGGTGCCAATATATTAGCCAACATTTGGTTTTTAATATTGATTTCAATACCATTTTCTCAATAAATTAACTGTCCTCGATGATTATGATCCGCAGGAGTTACTATCGTTGCACTAGTGCAGCATGTAATGTGAAGAAGAGAGTGGAGCGAAGTTTCAATGACCCAAGCACTGTTGTCACTACCTATGAAGGCCAACACACCCATCCAAGCCCTCTCATGCCACGTTCCGTCCTCGTCGGAGCTCCGTCGCCTTTCTCCGCCACCACCTCCGGCAACAACTTTGCTCTCTCTATGCCATTGCAAAATCTCCAATACAATCAACAACAACCGAACTTGTCACCTTTCAGTTTCAGTCCATCAGCTGCTTTGCTTGGAGATTATGGTCTTCTTCAAGATCTTGTCCCTTCCCATATGCTCAATGAATGAGAGTTAATTAATCTATTTTTTGAAAAAGATAAAAACTTTTTTTTTTACTGACTTGGGAAAGGAAAGGAGGAGAATGTGGGGGTGATTTTCTTTTTCTTGCAGAAAAAGAAAGTTTCTTGAGGTTTTTATTCACAGAATCTTGATCTGAATCACCTGATGATGATATGATTGTGTCTGACTCTGTAACATGGGTTCCTGATCCAGTTTTTAGCAGTTTTTTTTGCTAGTAATGTCTGTTTTATTAATTATAAATATATGTAAAGAGATATAATAGTATATAAATTGGTTTGTTTAAATTTGTGCGGCCTCTTATTTGTCTTGTTATCTTTGTTTTTGTTATCTAAGGAATGTGCATTAAATGATATTGGTTTCTTGTAGTGCACTACACAGAGCATAGTCCTCCTCTGTCTCTCTAGTTTCTATTTTGTTACTCTCTTGTATGTGTATAGTGAGCAATTAATATATATGTATAGGAATAGGAGCTTTCCACTTTGTAATTTTGCTATGTATAGTAAAAGAGGAAAGATTGAGAGTCATGAGGCACAATTTAATGAGAAGAACATGCATAGAAGAAGAAAAATGTAACCCACCAACTATTTTTCCACTTGAGCTTCTTGAATTCAATGCCTCATTTCCTGTATTTCAGATTTTCTGTTCCGTTTTGTTTGTCATGTTCCCATGCAACTCTCCAACAAAGAAATGGAAAAAGAATTCATTACTGTGTATGTGTTTTGGAACCAGCATAGTTTAGCATATATAGCAACAGTGTGCATGTTTATTTTTTTTATTTTTTTATTTTTATTATTTTTTTACAGTGTGCATGTTTAATTTACAAAAGAAAACTTTTCCGATTCTCAAGAGTAGTTACTGATACTAATGGAGTAGAATTGACTGCAATAGGCAGGCAAGCCAAGCATTGAGTTCAGATATGTCTACAATTTGGGTTTTTTTCGAAGATGAATATGTAAAAGCCACAAAAGTTTATAAGCAACTCCAGTCTCCTGCAATGAAAAGAAAGTTATCGGGCTAATGGTCTCAGGATGTTGATTCAAAAACAAAAGGACCTGTTTCCATTCTACAGGTATGTGATGGAAAATCATGTCTTGTTGTTCAGCTAAAATACTTTGATTCAGTGCCCAAATGTCTTTTTAATTTCCTTTGCATGCAGGAATATACATTTGTGGGCATTGGGATCAAATTCGGAGATGATATCAAGTTAATTATGAGAAGAGTATGGGATGAGATTCAGGAATTGTTTGGAGCTGGGTCCTCTTGCAGCTGCAATTCATAAGAGCCCTTGTCTAAGTGGTTGTGAATTAGATGAATTGGCTTATGTGGTTGATTTTCTTAGGTTTGAGAAACCTAGCTAGCTGTGTGGTGTTTTGTGATTTGGGTGGAGATTGTCTTGACAAATTAATATCAGATGAAATATGGTACCAGCAATGCTTATATGCATTAATCTATAGAATTGGGGGAGGTTATTTCATGTGCCAAGCTAGAGATTTGCTTTAATTTGTTGTTTTGGATATGTGTTCTTTGTTTCATTTCCTAGTACGATGTCTTTTAGTTTCTTTCTAAAGAGTTGTCTCAACTATCAACCTAAGATTTTAAGAGTTGTACTATATATGTTCGATGTCTCAACTCTTCGGATACCGGCCCAAATCTCTGTATGATATTCGAAAGGATACGGTCTTAGAGATTGATGTGTTTGTTCTTTTGTGTTTTATTTGTCTGATATGTTATCTCTACTAGACTACTAGTACCATCAAGATTCAAGAGTTGTGTCATCAGCTGTTAACTTAAGCTGTAGTGTTGGTCCTCTCTATGGTCGAGCTTATGACCCAATAAAGCAACATATTCTCTATGGTGTCTACCAATGGATCATGCTGAAAATGTGTTTTAGGAGAGCCCCAAGAGCAAAGACCTTAATTTTCACATACCTTAAGTAGTCTATATAAAGTGATGGTTATGATCACTCATGCAATATATGGAACCAATTGAAACAATCTCTGAATCCATCATGTTCACATTCCAGGACAGCATGCGCCGCGATATGGGGTCAGTTCAAGTGACGGCGACAAAAGAAGAATCCGAAGTTGATCGCTGCATAAAACAGTTCATGTCCAACTACAGCAACAGTCATAACGTCATTGGCCTAGACACCGAATGGACACTTTCGGATGATTCAAAATCAGAATCACAAGACAAGGCAATAGCAAAAAGCCGTGTTGCCATTTTGCAACTATGCGACGATAAATCATGTCTTATTGTTCAGCTTCCCTACTTTGACTCTGTACCCAAATCTCTGTTTAATTTTCTTCGAATGCCGCAGAATACATTTGTGGGGTTTGGGATTAGAGAAAGTGTTGCCAAGTTATTGGAAGAGTATGGTCTGGGATGCAAGAATGCTGTGGAACTGAGTCTTCTTGCAGCTTCAGCTTCAGGCAGACCATATATAAGAGGTTGTGGACTAGGGGATGTTGCTTCCAGGGTTCTTCATTTTCAGCTACGGGAATCTAGCTGCAATGTGGTGATTTGTGATTGTGACTGGGGTGTGGATTGTCTTAGCTACGAGCAGATCAAACAAGAAAGCTGTAATGTTTATAGTTACTATAGGATTGGAAACCGCTTAACATCGGGATCGCCTTTCTAGAGGTTATTGATGCGCTTGTTGTTGAGTCCTATGTTACTTTTCCTAGTACCTTGTCTTTGTTTATTTCCTTTCTAAATGAATAAAAGTTTAATGCTTTCGTCAAGAGTTTGTTGGAGAACAACTATATATGTGATAGAGAATCATGCATTATTGTCCACCTTCTACACTTAGGTTTGCCAGTTTAAAGTTTAATGCTTTACCTAGCTTGTTGTTACTTTTGTTAAGGGTTAGCACAAAGAGTTGTGTAATGTAAGAGGTTGATACTATACTGAATTTTATTATTTGGTTACACAAATCTTAGCTTCCACTGTATTCACTTTGAGCAATTAATATTAATAGGATTAGGATCTTTCACTTAATTTATAATATTCTTACGGCGTCCGTGTGTATTGTGTCCATGAATGTAACAATAAATGAATACAAAACCATTGGAGTTCTCTTGTGAAAGAAGAAAAGATTTGAGAGTACTGCAGAGAAAAAAGAAGCAAGCTCCAAGCACCATTTCATTTCCTGTTTTTTTTAGATTTTCCGTTTCGTTTTCATTGTCCTTTTCCCTTGTGTACATTTCTCACCATTCTCCAAGAATTCATAAATGTAAAAGTGTTTTGGAACCAACATAGTTAATCAATATGCTTAGTTCCCAGAAAAACGTTCCCAAATCTCCAGAGTAGTTAATAGTTACTGATCTTAATTGATGCATTGAGTAATGGAGTGGAATTTAGTCTATATAAAGTGATGGTAATGTTCTCTGATTCAACACAACCAAACTAAGAATTCAGACATGTCAACGCCAGTTACTGTGCATTTTTACTATACACCAGTAGGAGACTTTGCAGTACAAAATGAATCAGTAGGAGTCATTGCAGCACAAAAAGAATCAGAAGTTGATAGCTGCATAATGCAGTTCTTGAGCAACAGCTGGTGCAATAGAAGTAGAGTCTTTGGACTACACACTGAATGGTCTGTAGTTGCTGATCCAGATTCAAAAAGCAAAGCAAAAAGCCAAGTTGCCATTCTACAACTCTGTGATGCACGTTCATGTCTTATTGTTCAGCTTGCATACTTTGATTCCATACCCAAATCTCTGCTCAATTTTCTTCTAGTTCCACAATATACATTTGTGGGCATTGGGATAAAAGATGAGATTGCAAAGTTGGGCAAAGTGTATGGTCTGGGATGCAAGAATGCTGTGGAACTGGGTCTTCTTGCAGCTTCAGTTTTGGAGAAACCAAGTCTGAGTGCTTGTGAGTTACATTGTGGTATCTTGTGATTGGGGAGGAGATACTCTCAGTATGGATCAGATCATATATTCAACCAGTAATGCTTATGCTTGCTATAGGATTCGAGAAGAGCTATTGATGAATCGGTAGTGGAAGAGATTGATTTTTATTTTGTGTTTTATGTCTTCTATGTTTCCTTTCCTAGTACCATATCTTTTTTTTATTCTTCTTATTGAATAAAGTTTAATGATATCATTGTTATACTACAAAACTTCCTAGTACCATGTCTTGAGTCACCTCTGCTCTATGTAATCCTACTCTTGGTGAGAGAAATGCAGATTCAAAAGACATCTTCTTGGTCTTATGTTTATTATTTTCCTGACCTTTTCACATACCTTGACAGACTTGAGTACATTTACTCATTGTACATTAAGATTTAAGAGAGATTAAACTTTTGTGGTTGATTCTCTTAGGCTAGAGAAGACAAGCAGTGTGTTGTTTTGTGATTGGGTAGTTGAAAGTCTCAGCAAGGCACAGATCATATATGCTACTAGTAATTGGTCTTATGTTACAAAATTCAAATGTTAAAATGACATATTTGTTGATCAATTAAGAGCATAGTAGACGCGGTAGAAAACTTTTCCAATTCTCAAGTGTACATTATGCATCCACTAATGTGCGTAGTAGAATGTAGTCTATATAAAGTGATGGTAATGTTCTTAGACAACATATGAAACCAGCACATGCTCTGAATTCATATATCAGCCATTGTTCTTAGTCTTGCTCATATTACAACATGTCCATAGTCCTTGACTGTTTTGGCCGGCCACACGGGCCTATACAAGTCACTGTAACGAAAATAGAGTCTGAAGTTGACTCCATCATAAAACTTTTCATGGACAAAAAGAAGAAGGTTATAGGGCTAGACTCTGAATGGTCTGTTGATGAAGATAAAAAAAGCCATGTTGCTATTCTACAACTCTGTGATGAAAAATCATGTCTCATTGTGCAGCTTCAATTCTTTGATTCTGTACCCAAATCTCTGTTTAATTTTCTTCGCATGCCACAGTTCGCATTTGTTGGAATTGGGATTGAAGAAAATGTTGCCAAACTAGGAGAAGAGTTTAGTCTAGGATGCAAGAATGCTGTGGAACTGGGTCCTCATGCAGCTAGAGTTTATTCCCAACCTCGTTTAAGTGGTTGTGGAATAGATGAAATTGCTCATGCAACCGTATCTTTTCTTTATCGGGTGAAACCGAGTAGTACTGTGTTGTTTTGTGATTGGGGTGTTGATCGTCTTAGCTACGACCAGATCAAATATGCAGCCAGTAATGTTTATGCTTACCATAGAGTAGGGTATAGGTTATCGATTCCTTATAGTGTTAGAGATTATTGATGCCTTTTATGATACCTTTCCTAGTACCATGTCTTTGTTTTTCTAAATGAATTGAAAGTTTGATGTTTTTGTTATGATTCAAGAGTTTTGAGTAATCAGTTGAAGCTTAAATTAAAATTGTCTTAACAGTTTTTGTTTTGGATTTTCTATGTCGTTTGTTTTTGTCATGTTCAGAAAGAACTGCAAAAGAGAATTCACAAATATAATTTGCCTTCTTCAAATTAATTGAGTTATTGATCATGTTGTTGTTTAAAGAGACTGATGGAAGATGATTTTAACGTGTGAAGACGAGTTCAAGGCACATGAGACTTGAACGACATAACCCAAAATGATTAAAAATCACAAATTTAAACTCTTTAATACTATAACATGAGCAAATGCAATTTCTCTTAACTCCCTTTGTTGTCCTTTTTAACATGATTCCGAATGAATCAGCTCGATCATAGGTAGCGTTTGGATTAGAGTTTTCGTTCAAAAATCATTATCATGTGACCTTTGTGATTGATCCAGTGACATAAATGACCAGATGGTCTATGGATATTCATCTTCCAGTACACATAAATGTGCATTGAAACCAACACCAGAAACTAAAATCTGCTGACTCTTCACCTTCTACATGTTTCAATATATATGTAATGGTGGAGATATTTTAAGGACGTTCAGCAGTCAGTGAAAATGTTGTACACTCACATGGTCTCATATGCTGGAAAAACCATAGAAGCTACTGTGACAGACAATGCTTTTGTAGCAGACAACTGGGTTGAACATGTTGAATCCAAGTACAAGAATCATCATCAAATCATCATAGTAGGTCTCAACTGCAAGTGGAGTCCACATCCTCTCAGATCACTCACCAACTCTACAGCAACCTTGCAGCTATGTGTAGACACCAATTGTCTGATACTCCAACTTTCGCACATGAACTGTGGGATCCCAAAAGGCATCATCAACTTTTTAAGCAACCCGAAGTTCAAATTTGTGGGAGGTGGAGGCTGAGGATGTTGTGGAGAAGTTGAGGAGTGAGTTTGGGCTTGACTTGGGGAAGAAGGTTCTCGATGTTAAAAAGTTGGCCGAGATTCATTTTCCACTGAGTTTTCATGGGAATGTTGGGTTGAAGGCTCTGGCTGGTGGATTGGTGGAGCTTCCTGTGTGCAAGCCAAGGAGTGTTCCTTGGAAAAATTTGGAGTCTAGGGTTCTTGATAATGAGGTTGTTAGAATTGCTTGCATTGATGCTTATGTTTGTTATAGGATTGGTGATAAGCTGCTTAAACAGATAATGTAGGTTTTGCTCGTGTTTTTGAGTTTTATTTGTGATTTCTGAATGTTTTTGAGTAAGCAAAATGAAGAAATGCAACTATATGAGAAATGTTAGAAACTGTGTAACGACGGTGGAGTGTTAATATTTAATGCTATTCATTAGTGTTAGAACCGCCAATTTGAATTTAAATATGTGATTATCAAAATTTATGCAGTGGGTTCAGATCATATAAGATGTGCTTGGTTTTGAAGCGGGTGTTTATGAATTTTTTAAAATCACTCATACAACTTCACATAAACTCACACATGTGAAACCATCACATTTTATACTGTAGTTGGTCTTTCTTGAGCTTATTGGGCCCTCAATCATGGACCTTGGTTTTAAGTTATGGTCTTAAAGCCCAAAACTTTATGGGCCTAAAGCCTAAAATCTTATGGGCTTCAACGTGTCGGTTGGTTGGTTAGAGGTTTCTTAACAGTTTTATACCGCCACTTCTCTTCTCTTGGCTCGTTTATATAAATTGATACAATTGCCCTAACCTTGCTCTTCTTCTCTCTCAACCTTCTAGGGTTTGCGCTGACATTCAGTGCAATAATTCACGAAGGCGCGCTTCAGAATCTTCGATTCGGATCCAAATCTAAGCGGTGGTGAGGGTCTTTTGATGGGAACGGAGAGGAAGCGGAAGGTGAGCTTGTTCGACGTGGTGGACGACAACTCCGTCGCGGCCAAACTCTCCAAAGCCAACGGCGGAGGAGTGCCGATGATCACCAATAGTCTCATCAATCGCTGGAATGGGAGGCCTTATTCGCAGAGGTACTATGACATTTTGGAGAAGCGGAAGACACTTCCCGTCTGGCACCAGAAGGAGGAGTTTTTGCAGGTCTTGAAGGAGAACCAGACTCTCATTCTCGTCGGCGAGACTGGTAGTGGAAAAACCACTCAGGTCAGTTGCAGAACCAATAAAATTGTTTATTTTGATTACTGCAGAGATGCTAAAAGCTGAACAAAAAATTGGTGTCTTTATTGGGTGCAATTAATTAGATAGAACTTATGAATTGATTGTGCAATCTTCATATTTACTTTGGATGATATGAAATTGGAAGTAAAAGGCACCCAATTTGAACATTTTGTAGTGTGTTTTGATTTAATTGGCATTAAAAAAATGCACTGTCCTTAATATATGGCATCCTGGATGATTCTTTTTGAGAGATTTGCAGCTTATTCAGTTGTTCCTTTTACTTTTTAGTATATTTAGTTCTATTGTGGAAAAAATTGTCAGGTAAAGTTTGTATCTTTGTGCATGGGCTCCTATGAGCATATCATAGGAAATATGCATACTGGATTTTTTTTCTTTTTCTTTTTTGGTTAGTTAGTTATGTATGAAATGCCAATAACATCCTAAGATTGTTTGTTAGAAACCCTTAAGTTTGTTACAGCAAAAGCAGATGGGTTAGAGGAGGTGGTGCAAACAAAACTAGCTCATCCTTAATTTTCACAAAATATGGGAAAGTGGACACTCATCTTGGGACCGAGGACTACATGTTAGTTTCTGAAATGAGTGTGCGATGTCAGTTATGCAGTCTCTTGTCAAGTTTGTGTAGGTCTTGAACTAATTGTCTTTAACGTTTGATGACTGCTATTTTTGTTCTACAGATTCCTCAGTTTGTTTTGGAGGCTGTGGAAATGGAGACTGCTGACAAAAGGAAGAAGATGATGGTTGCATGCACACAGCCTCGTAGAGTGGCTGCAATGTCTGTTTCTCGACGTGTTGCAGAGGAGATGGACGTAACTATTGGAGAAGAAGTTGGTTATAGCATTCGATTTGAAGACTGCAGTAGTGCAAAGACAGTTCTTAAGTATGTTGATTTGTTTGTTCCATCTGCTTATGGACATGTCCTTAATTATCTATACTGTTACATGCTACTAGTGCCTTCTGTGACTAATATTGTGTTTGTTTCTGCCCACATGATAGGTATTTAACAGATGGTATGCTTTTAAGGGAAGCAATGACAGATCCGCTTTTGGAGCGTTACAAAGTAATAATCCTTGATGAGGCTCACGAAAGAACATTGGCAACAGACGTTCTATTTGGGCTGCTAAAGGAAGTATTGAAAAATAGACCTGATTTGAAGCTAGTTGTTATGAGTGCTACCCTTGAGGCTGAAAAGTTTCAAGGTTATTTCTTTGGTGCACCTCTTATGAAAGTTCCTGGTAGGCTTCATCCTGTGGAAATTTTTTATACCCAGGAACCTGAGAGGGATTACTTGGAGGCAGCTATTCGAACTGTTGTGCAAATACACACATGCGAACCTCCTGGAGACATACTTGTTTTCCTTACAGGTGAGGAGGAGATAGAAGATGCTTGCCGTAAAATAACGAAGGAAATCTCAAATTTAGGTGATCAAGTGGGACCTATTAAGGCTGTGCCTTTGTATTCAACTCTTCCACCGGCTATGCAGCAGAAGATCTTTGAACCGGCCCCTCCTCCACTGAAGGAGGGTGGTCCTGCAGGAAGGAAAATCGTGATTTCAACCAATATTGCCGAGACTTCCTTGACAATTGATGGTATTGTTTATGTGATTGACCCTGGATTTGCTAAACAGAAAGTGTATAACCCAAGAGTTCGTGTGGAATCTTTACTTGTGTCTCCAATATCGAAGGCAAGTGCACACCAGAGATCAGGGCGTGCTGGTAGAACTCAACCAGGAAAATGTTTCAGGCTCTATACTGAAAAAAGTTTCCAAAATGATCTTCAGCCCCAAACCTACCCTGAAATATTGCGGTCTAACCTTGCAAACACAGTCCTCACCTTGAAGAAATTAGGGATAGATGATCTAGTTCATTTTGATTTTATGGACCCACCTGCCCCCGAGACATTGATGCGAGCCTTGGAGGTATTGAATTACTTGGGAGCGTTAGACGACGAAGGTAACTTGACAAAGCTGGGGGAGATAATGAGCGAGTTTCCCCTGGATCCTCAGATGTCAAAAATGCTTGTTGTCAGCCCCGAGTTCAACTGTTCAAATGAAATTCTGTCAGTCTCAGCCATGCTTTCAGGTATGTTATCTCTTTCTGTTTTACATTGTCTTTAGAGTCTCATCCAAATAACATGGTTTAGTAGGTCAAAGGTGGGTTGCAGGTGCACGCCCGCCTATTTCCTTGTGCACGACTCTGTGTGCATAGGTTGTCAGTCGTGTAACTGCATGTGAATGCAAGCTCATATGCATGCAGTGGCAGTCATTCTCGTGTCTAGTTAGGTTGTCATCAGCAACTGTCTTGTCTGGGTTCCATGCTCCCGGTTGGCATGTACCGTAGGATTACTGTAAGTGCTGATGCAGATAGTTGCAGTTTCTCAGTTTTCTCATGAAGCAAATGGTGTCGCCTCTCCTCTATGCATCTGCTGCCCTACCGGGGGCCTCCTCTGTGATAACCACTTTCTTTCTTTAGTACCCAATTGCTTTGTCCGGCCTAGGGAGGCGCAAAAAGCTGCAGATGAAGCTAAAGCTCGGTTTGGGCACATTGACGGGGATCACCTTACGCTCTTGAATGTCTACCATGCATACAAGCAGAACAGTGAGTACATGCTCTTTTATCCACACTACTTTTCTATAGTTATCTATGATCTCAATGTGATTTATATATAGTCTATCTTGTGTTGGGTTGCAGATGAAGATCCATCTTGGTGCTATGAAAATTTTGTCAATCAAAGGGCACTGAAGTCTGCCGATAATGTGAGACAACAGCTGGTACGCATCATGGCAAGGTACAACCTCAAGCTATGCAGCACAGATTTCAATAGCCGTGACTACTACGTCAACATCAGAAAGGCAATGTTAGCTGGATATTTTATGCAAGTAGCTCATCTGGAGCGCACTGGACAGTATCTGACCGTCAAAGACAACCAAGTATGTGCTGTAGTTTCTCTCTGTAAATGTTATCCTGTGTTCTAGGGCTCCACTTTTTACTGGATATTGAAGCATTTTCTTTATTTTGCAGGTTGTGCACTTGCATCCCTCAAACTGTCTGGATCATAAGCCTGAGTGGGTTATTTATAATGAGTACGTCTTAACCACTAGAAATTTTATTCGCACGGTTACAGATGTTCGTGGTGACTGGTTAGTATTCTCACTATAAATGATTTTGATATTCGTGCTTTCGTTCTTCACAGTTATGATAAATCAGTTGTGAATTCTCATTTTGTTTTGCTTGTTTATTGCTCTTCTGAACTTGTTTCACTGTTTGATGTGCTGCAGGCTAGTTGACATAGCTCCGCACTACTACGACCTAGCAAATTTCCCTCAGTGCGAGGGCAAACGTGTTTTGGAAAAGCTTTACAAGGCGCGGGAGAAAGTAAAGGAGGAAACAAGAAACAGAAAATGAGATGCATCCATTCCTTTATAGTTTTGGTTCATGCTAATGTTATCTATTGGGAGCTTGAATGTAATACACATCTTTTTTGGCACTCCCAAGTGGAGCTAGAGCCTGATTTACTACAGGGGAAAGACTAGCAAATATCATGTACCAGTTATTGGGGGTAATTGGTTTTGTAGTGACTGCTAAAGTTTGTGCTGTATTCACAGAATATGGTTGTTTCATTTTCTAAAATCTGAATTTTAGTTGTTAGCAAGTTAGATACATATGAGTAATCTGTCCCTTATACACGTACACAACAAATTGTTTGTTTTCATGTGGAATTCAGTTTATTGTGGAAGGATTTAAGAACCATTTGGCCATCAACTTTTAAAAAGTTGATGTTAATGGCGATGGTTGTCATTTACTGTATCGTCGTGTTGGCTTCCCGTCCTATCGAAAGTCAAAGAATGTTATGTGCGTAGCACAAGGAGAGATTAAATATTTTTATTAAAATTGATAATAATAGTGTAGGCATACGTTTGGGCCATCATAACCAGATGTTGATTCATAATTGTTGTTTATCTATCCGAAATAAGAAATATACTATTGCTTCTTCAAATTCAAAGAAAAATACAATGAAGACTTATGATATACTCAACTACTTGTAGTTCCCAAGTAAGGGAATTATCTTTAAAAATGCCAAAAAAATTACATAGGAAGGTATTGTATGCAAGCATAGTCAAAAGACTGTCCCAACTACTATATCTAAATGTAATGCTCAAAAGCTAGGTCTTCACATCACCCCATTGATCAAATTTTGGTAGAGCTCATCAATTTCACCCTACAAAATGTTAAAAAGGGCTCGTGAGCTATTTATATTGCCATAAAAGTCACAGAAACTCTGTGTATGTGAAGAGAAGTTATTCAACATACCTTGTAGTACTGAAACAGTTTGTTTCTTTTCTTCTTCATTGTTGCTGTCACAAAATCTCTCTCCATATCAAACAGGTTAGGTTCCAAAATGACCCCTTTGATGCACTCAAAACCTCTCAGCTGGATCATCAAACATATAAGGTTGGTTTCATGGGTTAATCTTTTGGAATGGGAATGGGAATGAGTTCTTGATTCCCATTTGTGAACAATAATTATAATCCAAATGCTACTTCAGTTCATTTCATAGAACACAAAACAAAACAAACCTTGTTTCTCTCAGCCGTGAGCTTGAATTCTTGGAGGACCTGACTCTGTAGCTGTTGAAGAGAACATAGTTCAGACATGGAACCCATGTGACCATTCTTATATGCCCAGCTTTTGGTGTTTTCTTCATTTGGCACAACTACTGCTATCAGACATGACTTGAAGCTGTTCCCATAAATCCAAATCTAAAAACACCAAAAAACAAAACACAATCAGTAATCAAATTTTCTTGGTGAATTCACGAGAGTTGAAAAAGATGCTCACATCTTCAACGATGGGAGTGATGCCATAAACGTTTTCCAGATACTCAAGTGCAACATACTCTCCTTGGGACAGTTTTATAAGATTCTTCTTCCTATCAATAATCCTCACAACTCCATTAGGATCTATTTCTGCAATATCCCCTGAAAAAGCAAAGAACTTTAGTAACATAACACGACACAAGCTTTGAATGCAAAACTGTCCTTGAATTAACCTGTATGAAACCATCCATCTTGCATACTCTCTCTGGTCAGTTCGGGATTCTTGTAATATCCTGAAAATATAGTTTTCCCTCTCACACAAATCTCGCCACGTGAAGGATTCGCAAGTGGGTTGTAACCCATATCCGGGACCTCCTCCAGGCGCAGCTCGTTATATACAGAAACGGCGCCAACAGTTCCAAGCATGCACATTTCATCCGGAAAGCCTTGTGTAGTTGGTCCACAAGTTTCTGTCAAACCTGAATGGATCATGATGCAATGCCATGCAATTATGCAAGTGATCATATACATATAAACTAACTGAAGTATTCAAGAATTTACCGTAGCCTTGAACTACGAAGGCACATGAAGTGACTCGCAAAAACTCTTCAACCTCAGGGCTCAAGGGCGCGCCTCCAGATACTATCAGTCGAATCCTACCTCCTAGCTTAGCTTTAACCTAAACATATAAAAAGAAAAAGTTAAATCAAAGCAGTCTTAGGGAAATGCTGGTGACATGTTTAAAGTTTCGAAAAATCATATATTCGTGAGACGAGAAAATATTTCACCTTCCTGAAAGCTAACAGATCCGCCAATCGGGATGCTTCTCGGTGTTTATACCCAGAATTCATCCAGCCAAGTTTACTGTATAGCAATCAGAGTTTCAACATTATTAGATCATAAATCAATTGCTTTTTGACCAACTATTTGTTCAAATACATTGAAAATCAACTTACTATTTATAGAGGTAGCCGAAAACACTCCTCCTTACTGGATTCAGTTCTTGTACTGCTTTTTTAATACCTGAAATAAAGAACTTATAAAATCGCAAGTTTGTTCGTACATGTCATTCTATATTATGAATCTTGCATTTACATGCCTTCGTGAATTCTTTCAAAAACTCGAGGTACACCAGCTAGAAAAGTAGGTTTCAACTCCATTATATCGTCCCTCAGTGCATTCAAATCCTTCAACAAGAAAATCAGCATAGGTCTATGGTAATCTATAGACATGAGACCAAACTTGTTAAGTCGACTTTCATCAACATACCCCATGATAGAAGCCAACAGAAGCACCCTTGGAAAAAAAATATTCCTCAGTCACACGGTCCATTATATGAGCAAGGGGCAAAAAAGATAGATACACATCATCCACTGTCATCTTCACAAAGTCAAAGATAATTGCACAGGAAATGTGTTACTGAGAGCAAAATGTTACTCAAATAAGAGAACCAATATACTATATACGACACATTAGACTATGGATAAATCGGTATTACAAGTGTGGATAACATATCGGCATTATATTCACCTTGTCTTCAAACTGTTCCATGAAGAGATCCATTCCTTTTATGAATGCGGCGATTGTTTCATGAGTTAACACAACCCCTTTAGGATCTCCACTGGTACCACTTGTGTACATTATGGTGCAAATGTCAACTGGCTGAGGTGGAAAATTTTCCGATGGATTCCTTTTCCCCTGAAAAACAGATCCTTGAAGCTCAGCACCACAAAATAAAGAATATGAAAAATCAACAGGTCAGCACAAGCTTTAGCTTCATCTACTGACATATTAAAGCACCCAAAATTGGATAACTCTTTGCACTCGACACACACACACATAACTAACCAGTGAAAGGAACTCATCCCATGAGTAAGACTTTGATCCATAGCCCGCAGCGTTATCTTTCTCTTCCTCTTTCAATGAAGTGAAGCAAATGATTGCTGCAAGTGCAACCACAATCAGATTGAGTCAAATGCTTCAAGCAATTGAGTAATAAAATTTATCTAATTGTTCTTACATTTCAGCCGTTTAGCAGATTTACAACTAGGACTCAGTAGCTGCAGAGGCAAGTTTCAAGTCAGAACAAACCACGACAAATAAATTTTCATATGTGACAAAAAAGAAGAGAGCATTGTCAGTGATAAGCAGTTTTCTGGATTCTCACTTCTTTTACTTTCTTGTTTTGGACAAAGACAAAATCAACCTCTGCGTCATCTATTATAAATTCTACAGCACTTGGCCCTGTGTCCAAGACATACACATGAAGAGTTCAGTTCAAGTACTTGAAAAAGGAATATGAAAAAAACTTAAACTGCACAAAGTCATAGATTTAGAACTTTACCGAGGGTATCATAGAGAGGCACACAAACCAAACCATGCGCGCTGCAAGCCTCCATTGCCACAATCCATTGAGGGCAGTTTGCTCCATAAATTCCAATTCTTGAGCCCTATCCAAAGCAAAGCATTGAAGTTGTAGAGGAAAAACAAAAGCCCACAGATATATAATGATAGGCTCCAAGGGATAGTTATGCTTACAGGCTTAGCACCAGATGCTAGTAATGCAGAAACAATGTTCATTACATCCTCGTAAACTTCCTTGTATGTTTTCCATACATAAGGTCCTACCTAGTAGTCAAATAATTCTATGAAGTGATTAGTG
Source organism: Pelargonium cotyledonis (assembly GCA_036897625.1). Taxonomy (NCBI): domain Eukaryota; kingdom Viridiplantae; phylum Streptophyta; class Magnoliopsida; order Geraniales; family Geraniaceae; genus Pelargonium; species Pelargonium cotyledonis. Next base: position 19,574 of record JAYMTA010000192.1, on the reverse strand, counting down.
GAAATACTTATGAATTGACTACATAATTTTGCAACTACTGATATTTTACCTTTCCATCAACAAATATACGCCAACCAAGCATCTTGTTTTCTGGGTACTTCTCGACAGATGCCCTGCAAGGAAAGAGTTAAAGACATGTTAATTTTACTCAAACATAAGGCAGCATGAAATGGCCTAAAAAAGTTAAAATCTCTCTTACAGCATAGAAGACATGACATTGGGGACATGTTCTCAATTTTTACATGCTGTAAAATTAAGATACTACCTCAAATTACCTAAAAAGATTCCAAGAAGTGCTCAATTGAGGATCAAGTGGAGGGAACCCATCTTTGGACAATAGATTTCTATAGATGGGACCAACAGATGGCTTCCCATCTTGGCCTTCCTTCCCATCCTCTACTTTAGCTGCAAACAACTTCATTCTTCTTAGTCTCAGACCTGAAAGTGACGAGTTCAGTAAAGCAAGACAATGGGCACATATGAATAAGAAACAAGAGAGAGTTGATGAATAGAAAGTGAGAAGGAACTTACAGTTAGAGAGTCAGAACAGAGAGTGTTTGAGCTGTGCATGCGAGGGATGCAGGAATTTAAGAGGAGATGGTGATAAGGCTGTCTCTTTATGTGTGTAAAATGATTGTCCTTTATAGCGTTGAGTAAATGAGTTGGTTGAAGAAGCTTTACTATGGTGTTGTGCTGTCAATATATATCTCCTGAGATCTATACATACATTTATTACACTCAACCAGACCTAACAACCCACATTATATTTTTTGCTTCACTGAGAACCTAATCCTACTCCTAATTCTATTATATTCATATACCCATATCACACAAGGAGAAAGGGTGAAAGATACAAAATGAGATTAATTTCATATCCATCCATCCAAACAACTTTCAATTTTCATCATAGCCTAAGTGAATGTATAGCTAATATATAACTTTTTGATGCACATTAACACTTGTAGTTGAATTTTCATTGTTTGAAAAATGTAATATGGTAGATTAGGGTTCATACATTTATTATCATCTCTTTTGACACCATACTTCAGTTATGTTAACTACTAACGGACCCCCATTCATATTATATGAAGTGTATACATCACTTAAACCTAACCTTCTTTAAGACCTCAGTAACTGTTTTAGCTACTACCACTTTCAACTTCTCTCAGTACCACACACTCGCATGTTTAACAAAAATTAGGCGACAAAAACAAGTTACAACAGAGGATATATGATGGGTTTGTCGGTGGAAGTAGAAAAATGTTTCTTTCATGCATGCGTAAGCCTAGCTAGCAATTAATGTTTCTTGGTATTTTAGGAAGATCAAGTAGTTCAAGAAAATAGCAAATCAATATGCACAAGGTCCTTCAGAACTTGTTGGAGAAGATGAACATATTTTGGCCAGCAATCATTAATTTGCAACAAAAACTGTTGTCAGAACAGAGAATTTGATCTTCTGCATTAGCCTTGCAGTAACTAGTAAATGAAGAATATCATTGGTCACACAATATGTAACACTGAAGATATTATAGAATTTAATATAAAATTTCATCTAATCATTGACATGTTGCAAGATCAAATGGTAATCATTCAAGAATTCATAATTCCCCATAATAATTAACAGATAAAAAAAAGTTTATTACCTTGGTATAACGAAAGGGGAGAGTCAATAATGAAATTTAACAACTAGATACTGTATAAAAAAAAAAGATTATATATGTTTTGCGAAAACAAACAAACAAACAAAAAAGAGTATTTAAATAAAAGACACTTCTCTTGACTAGGTAGATAATCCAGGCTACTGAAGAACAAACACTGTTTCTTTTGACTCCCCGTTCTTCTTGCAACCTAAAATTCATAGCCATGGCGTCTATTTCTGCAATTATAAAATTGAAATCAGTAGACATAAGCAATAAAAAAAAAGGGAAGGAAGGAATTTCAGTTAGCAGAAATCTGCAGATTGGACCTTGTTAGCAATATTGTTTGAGAGCCAGTCCAATCCCTCATAGAGCCCCTCACCAGATGTAGCACATGTGCTCTGGATATACCTGCAGAAAATAGATATAAGTGGCTCTGATCAACGAGAAGGAGAGAGAACAAGGGAGCAGGATGGACTATGTAAAGTGACAAAACATTCTAATATTGTACCAGTGGCGCTGACGGAGAGAGTGAAGACCAAGCTTATCAGTTATCTCAGCAGCATTCATCGCATTCGGAAGATCTTGCTTGTTTGCAAAAACTAGCAACACAGCATCCTTCAACTCATCCTGCCAGTCAAAACACATGGAATTGCATATGCATTACTATAGAGCAACACATAAAATTGGGAGTTCCCTCTCATCTCTCAATAATCTTAAGTTCACATCATATTCATTACTAGAGCTGGAAATTTGAGACACTGACACGTTCTGTAGAACTCAACACATTCAGTTATAGTGTTGTGTTTGTGTTGACACATATACCACATATTTGACCTCTAGACGACACAAGCATGACACATTAACACAAATTGCCAGCTCTATATATCCATTAATAAGAACTCATAGACATCGTTACCTCGTTCAACATTCTATGCAGTTCATCCCTAGCTTCAACCACACGGTCTCGATCATTGCTATCCACCACAAAGATAAGTCCTTGAGTGTTTTGGAAATAATGCCTCCATAAAGGTCGGATCTGAAAACACAAGAATTATGATATATCATGCACTAAAGATTTATGTAACCATTAGATGTAACAATTTAGAGCCAAGAGTGTTAATTCAATAATTGGATCTCTCTTCTTGAATGGTACGGAGAGGGAGAGAAATTTCAACTGGACAGATGAGTAAACACAACACAGGACAAATAAAAGGAATGCTACATAACCAATTAACCACAAATCATTGTGGATTCAAAATGCACCACTGTGTATACATCTGAAATGTTTCAACATCATGATGGCTACGGGTACCTTTTGCTAGCAAAATTAATTAACTTCATTTTCGTGGGTTTATATTTTTCATTGAAAGACAGATCTTTATTCTTGTACACATTTATGAAAACTCCCAACTGAAGCCCAATGATGTGCAACAAAACCATACCTTATCTTGACCTCCAACATCCCATACAGTAAAGCTGATGTTCTTGTATTCCACGGTCTCCACATTAAATCCTAAACAAGTAATGCAATAATGAATGTTTTGAGAAAACAAAATACAAAATGAGATGGAAATGATAAAATGTGATGCAAATTTAATAAGGCAAGGAAAAAGGTTCATTACCAATGGTAGGAATGGTGGTGACAATCTCTCCCAGCTTGAGCTTGTAGAGAATGGTAGTCTTACCAGCAGCATCGAGACCCACCATAAGTATACGCATCTCCTTCTTCGCAAACAGCCGACTGAACAGCTTGCTGAATGAATGCCCCATTTCTCACCTTAGCCTGCTCATTGCTCAAAGCAATGCACATTCAGAAATATAAATTCACATGTATATAAATGCATAACATTATTAACAAATGAAACCAATTGATCAGGAGAAATGCACATCAAATCCATTCTCATGATCAAATTACCATGATCCAAACATGAAACAATGAGAATTTCATTCCCATTGCTGAACAATTTTTCTTTCAATCCAAACACTACCTAAACCAATTGAAGATGATGTTATAATATATGATAAGTAGAAAGAAATGCAGAATTGAAATGAGATCCACTGATGAAAGAGAAATGAGAAGAGGACCTGACGATGAAAATGAGAGATTTTGAGAGTTTGAAGAAGACGAACAATGATTCTCAATCTGAGGCAGAGCAGAGGAATGTGCCTTCCATTACCAGATGCAGATACTAACAAACCAACAAATAGTTACGATTGTTTCTTCCATTCCATCTCCGTAGGAGATTTCTATGGGCCTGACCCTCTCTAAGATTGGGCAGCTGGCCCAAATTCAATACGGCGTCGTACTGTTGCTCACGAAGAAGAAGAATTGCAGATTTTTTTGCAGTTGCGGCGGAGACGGAGAGGAGGTTGGTGAGCAATCAGAAGCAATGAATGGGGAAGAAGAAGCAAGAACCGGAGATGGATCGGAAGAGAATGTGAAATTTGTTTATAGAATCAGTACGAGCAAGGAGTGGAAGGAGTTGCAGAACAATGGATCCTCTAATGGCGGACCACTCGACAAGACCACTGGTTGTATCCATCTCAGCAAACTTAATCAGGTCTCTGCCCTAATTTTAGATCGTCTTCTTTACATGATGATTGTGATTTGGCTGATTTGATTGCTTCGTAATATGTCATGCATGCAGGTGAAGTCAACGTTACATAATTTTTTCCTCGATTGTAAGGAGGATCTCTATCTCCTTCAAATTGATGCTAAAAAGGTACTATTTTCTGGATGATTCTCTATACATACATTCTTCTAAAGCAAGAAGCAATCAATCGGCCATCAATTATTTACAAACATGTAGAATGAGAATCTATCTCTATCGTTCTTATGAAATTGTTGTATATAGGTTTTCCATACGGCAACAGTTTTGTAAATTCTATTTATCTGTGCATGCATGGATGTTTTGTGAGGACAACAATTTTAGGTCAAGAAGTGCCTTGTAATTCTTTTGAAGCTAGCTCGCTTGCTAGCTAATAGCTCCATCACTTGCACATGAATCACATGTTCAAATCTAGATATCAATACTAGCTAGTTAGGTAGCCTTACGATTCAGTTTTTGGAATGAGAATCAAGATTGGAAATTGGAATGAGATTTGCATTCCAAATCCATTCTCATGAACAAAAAAGTCTTAATTATCCGAAGATGAATGTTTAATTTCCATCACGGGAATTGATTCGCGTTTCTGAACAAAGATTCTAATCCAAACACTATCTTAATGTTCAATTGAACCAACCAGGCCATGAAAAATGTTAACTGAATTTGTTTGCTGTATTAATTGTTGGAGTTTCAATTAGAGTTGACTATTTACCTGTTTCAACTCATCCACTATTTTTTGACTCCTTGCTCCATTTTATCCTTTCTTTGCAACTTGATAGATTTCTTTGGTCAAATTGTGACGAATTTCTCATCTTTGCTCATATAATGATGTTAATGAAGCGCTTCGTTAATGATTGCTAATTGGTTCCTTGTCATGTCTTTGTACTCTCAATTACTTAATTATAATGTCTTCACAACTCCTCTTTATTAACATGATGCACATTGTGATATGCAACAGCTTGGGGATGGATTGGTGTATGAAGCTGTGGATGCTACCAATAGCTTCCCTCATTTCTATGGTCCATCACGGAGCTTCAGTCCGCTTCCCTTAGACGTGGTTACAAAAGCAGAGAAGCTTTCTTTAACAAATGGCCAATTCACTTGCAGTTTGCTTGATTAAACTGCTTTCTCTCTCCACTGCTTCAATGCTGTCTCTCTATTCAATTTTGGTTCTTCAGTGTTGTTGATTTGCGATCATTCTGTAACTGTATTACATATGTATTGTATTTTTAATTTTCATAATTATTTGGAAACCAATTGAACTTACAGTCATGATCCTGGAAAATCCAAAATGTTGATGGATTGGATGCTTATGCATAGCTGCTAATTTTGGGTTGTCTGGTGGGGTTGCATGTAATGAATACGATTGAATTTTTTGTTGTTGTTGTCGCACATGTTGTAACTGGATTGCAGGTTTTGAGAATAGGGAAGAGTATTTGGATTTGGATATGGATTTGGGTGCCCCTTCCTCGGCATCCGGCACATGCCATGATTGTTTATGAGTCAATTTGCATTATAAATATTTTTTGCAAGTTGCTGTTTGTGTGCATGTGAAAATAGTAATGGTTAAGGGTTTGAGATTTGAATTTCAAGATATTCATTAATCAAATGCTTACTTAAAGTAAGGGAAGGAAAAAACAAAGACTTGAGGTATATAAATGGTGAAGTTTAGTCAATGAATTAAAAAATGACACTAGTAGACTAGTAGTGATTAATGAAGTATAGTAATGCTGATGCAAATTGGATATGGACCCTCCATTGTTTCAATTGAGTTTTTCTTTAAAATGGCATAGAAAAAAGGTGGATTATAGAGAAGAGAAGTGAAGAGAGATTGTGATAATGGTGAGTTATAGGAATGGGGTGAGCATTTTGCTCTTGGTTGCTATGTTTACTCTCTCAACCTCAGCCTCATTGAGACCAATACTAATAAACTTTGGCGATTCAAACTCGGACACCGGAGGAGTTCTTGCCGGCACCGGACTTCCCATCGGCCTTCCCCATGGGATCACTTTCTTTCACAAAGGAACCGGCCGTTTTGGCAATGGCCGCCTTATCATCGACTTCTTTTGTTAGTCTCTTTTTCTCTATACTCTTTTATCAATATAACTGTCTTCATTTCTATTTTGCAAAATTAGAGAGAAGTTATTTAGAAAGAGAGTACTTTTTGAAATTGTTATTTGGAGGAATTTCAAAATAGTTTTTATCTATCCCGTTTGTTTTATTTTTTTCGTACTCTTTTATTTTTGTCGAAACTTACAACTCGCATTAACGTGCACATCTTGCGAATTGAGTTCGAGTTGAACATTTACAACCCGAAACTCAAGTTGCTAGTTCTGTTTACTATTTCAAAACTTTATCCTAAACCAATTAATTTTGGATTGAGTCATTTAATAGATAACAATGCTAGCCTCTACCTCAGTCCTTTCTGCAAGACTCAAATTTGTATTGTGAGCCCATTACTATGTATTCTCTTTGTTGGCTTTCTTGTGACTTGTAAAGGAAGGCTCTCAAGTTTTTGTTTCATTTTTGTGCAGGTGAAGAGTTGAAAGTGCCATTTTTGAGTCCTTATTTGGACTCATTGGCTCCAAATTTCACGAGCGGGGTGAATTTTGCAGTGGCTGGTGCTACCACTCTGCCCAAATTTGTGCCTTTCGTGATGGGCATTCAAGCTCGCCAATTTGTTCACTTCAAGAACAAATCTCTGGACCTTGTAGCTCATGGAGAGAAGGGTTTATTTGGTGAAGATGGTTACCGCAAAGCAGTGTACACGATCGACATCGGACAAAATGATCTATTACTTGCTCTCTATGCATCCAACTTGACTTTTGGACCTGCCATTGCTAATATCTCATCATACCTTGATGAAATCAGATTAGCCATTCAGGTCAGTTTTTATTATTATTTATAATTATTTCTTCTTGCATTTCATTCTAATTACTGTGTATTATTATTGGAAAAATAGGGTTACCTACAACATTGATGATTTTTAAAATCGGCAATGATATCTAAACTAATAGATATCCCAAAATATAGGGTTACCTATATAACATTGGTGATTTTAAAATAGTTGAATGAACAAACTTGATATTTGTGTATAGTTGAGAGAACACTCATATTTTTCAACATTTCGTACATGTAGAATATTCATTTATATGGTGGCAGAAAATTTTGGATACACAACACTGGTCCAATGGGTTGTTCACCCAAAGAACTGGCATTGCATCCCCATACAAAGCGAGATCTTGATTCAATAGGATGTCTTCGTGTTCACAATGCTGTTGCTAAAGCCTTTAATAAAGGTCTTCGCAACCTATGTAAGGAAACGAGGTCGGTTTTCAAGGATTCAACCATTGTCTATGTGGATGTTTACACCATCAAGTACAATCTATTTGCCAAGTACAAGAAATACGGTATTATATATTTTTCATTTCCATCTCTCTTCGTGTTATGTTTTGTGTGTGCATGTCTATGTAACAGTAACAGGTGGGCTAATTTTTCTTCATTTTGCTGATCATTGAAATAGGTTTTAAGGATCCATTAATGGCTTGTTGTGGTTATGGAGGCCCTCCAAATAATTACAATGTAAAAGCAACTTGTGGTCAACCCGGTTACACCATATGCAAAAATGTCTCCCAGTCTATAATTTGGGATGGAGTTCACTATACTGAAGCAGCAAATCGTGTGGTTGCAACAAGCATCATATCTGGAAATTACTCTAAACCTCAACTGACACTCAACCAACTTTGGCGCTTGTGATTAATGTGATCAATATTGGATTGGGTTTTGTTCCGAGAAATAACATTGTCACAAACCTAATGAATTAGTGGTACGTACTTACGTCAAATAATTATGTGGTTTCATTTCTTCGTGTATCGTAGTTTTGACTTAATTGTTGTACTATGCAATGAGAGTAACATTTGTCTAACATCAATATATATAGAAGATCCACATGTTCTGTTTGGTTTGCGCGTGCACGATCATTAGTATAGTTCAGTAAATGTATCTTCTCAAACTCCATTTTTAAGTTATGACCCATTAACACATATTGCCAACCCTAGATATACTAGATAGTTGGCTTGTTTGTTTCTGTGTTTTCATTACTTATATAGGGCAGAATTTGTTAAATCGTCCTATAAAACCAGAGCTGTGAGTGTGGGAATAAATCATGTAAGGTCACATGATTCCCACCCAATGCCTCGGGTCCTACAAATAAGTCAATGTTGAGATTGGGACTGATGGATCCGGCTTCGTTGAAACAAGACTGGTGATTTTGTTTTTGGTGCACAATGTTTGAAATAATTAGCATGAAAGAACAAAGTGTTGTGCGAGACAAAATCATTTGAATGGCAATTCGTAATAGTTATAATTCCTCTTTACTTTTGAAAACTATGTTCTCAGCCTCTATTTTGTAACTAGGAGTGTTCAAAACTTTTCACATCTATCTGGAAAGTCCTAAAGGAAAATAATATATTGGCACTTTAGATACTGTGGGTGTTCCTTGTCATCAGTATGTCTCTGTATGTGAATTCCAATCAATAATTCAACTTACAGAATTATTCACGGCAGAAAACAAAAACGTTGTCTATTACTGCGTTGAAGTTCTAAGATTCGTTCTTTAATATTGGAGACCTCTTTTGTAGGAAAGCTCTGGTATTAGGTGTTAATAAAGTGACCATTGCTATACAGTTCCGAAAATTATTTGCCATGCGTATCAAAGAAGAATCTAAGTATTATAGTATTTGGGGGTTCCGAAAAAGAAAAGTTTCATAGAATCAAATCAGTATATTCTTTTTTCCCCCATGTAATGCAAGAGTTGGTAGGTACTTGTATATAATGTATGACTTGAAAGTAGATGATTCCCTCTAATCTAAAAGTCTTAATGAAAGTTTTTGACACTTGTTTGCAGTTTTAATGGGAAATCTTTTTCTATTGTTAGTTTTTAGATTTCTTTTATAGTTCTTTGCATGGTTTATAATTCATTCTTTTGTGAGTAATTAAAGTTGGAGAAAGTGATGAAAAATGATGGTGGTGGTTGGCAATATCCTTAGCAGATTTTCTCTCAGAAAGTTTTGTGGCCAAGAACATTGGGATAGTAGTACATGAGAGTGGTGATGTAACCATTGTAATTATTTCTTTAGAGGCACTTATTTTTATCAGCTTCTTATCTGTACCATGATTTTGGCTCCATTGGTCTTTGTCTGTTTTGTTCAAAGTACATGCCAGAACATCTTTTGTATTTGAATCTAGAAAAGGTAAGTTTAGTCAGCTAAGTCGGACATGAAATAAGCATCCTTATACATATACAAGGAAACCTAAACAAACTAGATTAGGATGAGTTGTTACATAACCTAACGCATTAGTACATAACCAACATATACATTCACATGTCTTAGGCTTACTTGGAGACTCATTTTCTTTTAGGTCGTGTTTTTGCATTCGTGTACATTAAGATCAATCAGAGCTAATTATATTCTCTTGACTTCATCATTCAAAAGATAAGGACCATAATTTCACGGGTCCACTTATTCGCATAATGCTGAGGTGGCTGATCTTAAGCCAGAGGCAAGGATCTGCATTTCCTTGTGAAAAAAATGAGGTTCAATTTCATTCCCTTGAGGCCTAGCAGTGTGCACCACTTTGAACCCCTTTTTTATGCTTATATATATGGATCTCTTCCTTCGTCTCTGAGCAGACAACACGGCTAATTGTCAGTGATCAACAGTCTCTCAGTTGCTCTCCTCTCATTCTACTTAAAATCTCTCGTTGAAGTAATTATGTAACTTGGTGTTATATTTTCTGCATTTTTATGATATCGTGTAGGTACTCAGTCTCTGCATACATTTATGTGTTTTCCCTCGTAAAAGCTCATCTTTTTGACAGTTCTCACTGAAATTTTGTATTACCAATTAAAGTTATGTAATCCGTTAGTTTATTTTTGTACAACTATAGAGTTTTTCCTACAAAAATGTCATTCCTAAACATGAATAGGCTCCAATGCAGTCCGTAGGCTTTTTATAATCTTAAACTTTTTAAGAGTCGTGATCTCTCTTAGAAGACATCAAACCAGGGCCGGTAAACATTATCTGAGTTCTTCCTAGAATTATGGAAGAAACATTTGTACCTTTCCGTGGAATCAAGAATGATCTTAACGGGAGATTGCTATGTTACAAGCAAGATTGGACTGGTGGCTTCAAGGCAGGCTTCAGGTAAAAATCATCTTTAAGTTATGCTAGGCTTTTATTTTTCTGTAAATATCATTTTGTGGTGACAAATGTGTTTTTGATGTCAGAATTTTGGCTCCGACCACTTACATATTTTTTGCTTCGGCAATTCCTGTCATCTCATTTGGTGAACAACTGGAAAGAAATACGGGTAAGAAACATGTACAGAACTATGGTAACAAGTGCAAGGTCTTTAAATGCACGCATGCACTTAATATTGAAATTTCACTGAGAGCTTGCAGAGGGAGTTCTCACAGCAGTTCAAACTTTAGCATCAACTGGACTTTGTGGGATCATACACTCAATCATTGGAGGCCAGCCTTTGCTGATACTAGGAGTTGCTGAGCCAACTGTTATCATGTACACCTTCATGTTTAACTTTGCTAAAGAGAGACCGGATTTGGGTCGCAATCTGTTTTTAGCATGGACCGGATGGTGAGCAATTGCTTTCTTATGATCTGCTGCTGTTTGATAAAACTTGAGAATGTGATCATCACTTGCTTTTGTAGGGTTTGTGTGTGGACTTCAATCTTGCTTTTCTTAATGGCTATCCTGGGAGCTTGTTCCATTATCAATCGCTTTACCCGTGTAGCTGGAGAATTGTTTGGTTTGCTCATAGCAATGCTCTTCATGCAGCAAGCCATCAAAGTACGTATTGCTCTTAAATGGATACCGCTACGTACACCATCGGTTTGTGCTGATTTAAACTGAAATTCAGGGACTTGTGGAAGAGTTTCGCATACCAGAACAAGAAAATCCGAAATTAACTGAGTTTATACCTTCTTGGAGGTTTGCAAATGGGATGTTTGCGTTGGTTCTTTCGTTTGGCCTTCTTCGTACTGCATTAAGAAGCAGAAAAGCGAGGTCCTGGCGTTATGGATCTGGTAAGCGTAATAATAAGTATCTCTATCTTGAAATTAAGCTATCCTTTAATTCGCTGGACACAAAACATCAAGAAATGATTGTTCTCTATGTATTGCTTTAAAGGTTGGCTTCGAAGCTTGATAGCAGACTATGGTGTGCCACTCATGGTTCTAGTCTGGACAGCAGTTTCCTACATACCAGCCAAAGATGTTCCGAAAGGAATCCCCAGACGCCTTGTCAGCCCAAATCCTTGGTCACATGGTGCATATGAAAATTGGACTGTTACTAAGGTAATGCTTAATCAAATTACCTCGAAATTTTTTGAGTCTTGGAGTATAAGAAAATTAAATGGGATTTAAAATGGCAGGACATGGTTAATGTTCCGGTAGTCTACATAATTGGAGCTTTTATCCCTGCAACTATGATCGCGGTGCTTTACTATTTTGACCACAGCGTAGCATCTCAGCTCGCTCAGCAGAAGGAGTTTAATTTGAGAAAGCCGTCTTCTTACCATTATGACTTGCTTCTTTTGGGGTTCTTGGTACAAAACTTCCTCTGACTCTCAAAGTCTTCGTTTCTCCATAAAACAAGATGTTAAATTTTAGGTTCTTTGTTGCAGACGTTATTATGTGGGCTTATTGGAATTCCTCCAGCAAATGGAGTCATCCCACAATCTCCGATGCATACCAAGAGTTTGGCCACCCTAAAATACCAGGTAATCTACTTGTAACGAGCTTGGAACACGATGATTTTTTATCAGTGGATTCAATGTTAGTTGCATTATTGTGTATGTACGTAGTTGCTACGAAACAGACTTGTTGCAACAGCTCACACAAGTATGAGAAAAAACGCTAGCTTGGGACAGTTGTATGGAAATATGCAGGAAGCTTATCAGCAAATGCAGACCCCTTTAATCTACCAAGAGCCCTCAGATAGGGTATGGTTGCTATCAGAATACTGAATATCTATAGGTTTAATTTCTATTTGTTGTTTAGAGCCTGAAATTGACTTATTTGTCTATCAATTTTAAACACTGCCTTTGAGTAGGGACTGAAGGAACTGAAAGAATCAACAATCCAAGCAGCATCAAGTATGGGGCATATTGATGCACCAGTTGATAAGACAATCTTCGATGTAGAGAAGGAAATTGATGATCTGTTGCCGGTTGAGGTGAAAGAGCAGCGCGTCAGTAACTTGCTTCAAGCTGTGATGGTTGGAGGATGTGTTGCAGCCATGCCCGTCCTCAAAATGATCCCAACCTCTGTCCTTTGGGGTTACTTTGCTTTCATGGCTATTGAAAGTTTGCCCGGTAACCAGTTTTGGGAAAGGATTTTATTGCTCTTCACCGCACCAAGCAGAAGATACAAGTAATTAAGTGGCTAGCTTGTACAATCCCTAATATAGATTGCCTGAATTCACTTCACTTTTCTTATGTAATCTTGAACTTCATTTTCTTGCAGAGTTCTTGAAGACTACCATGCCACGTTTGTGGAGACTGTGCCTTTCAAGACAATCGCAATCTTTACCATTTTCCAAACAACATATTTGCTGATATGTTTTGGACTTACATGGATTCCAATAGCGGGGCTTATGTTCCCGCTCATGATCATGCTTTTGGTTCCCGTAAGGCAATACTTTCTCCCCAAGTTCTTTAGAGCCGCGTATCTCCAAGACTTGGATGCAGCAGAGTATGAGGAGGCCCCGGCTTTGCCCTTCAATCTTGCCACAGTATGGTTTCTTTTCTCGTCCAACGTTAAACATATTCAAACTTTTCTTGAACTCATCATTAGCTTTCCTTGTATACAGGAGGCGGATTTGGGTGCTCGAGCTTCTCATGCAGGGGATGGAGAGATTTTAGACGAGGCTATAACAAGAAGTCGTGGAGAGTTCAGACATGTGTGCAGCCCTAAGGTGACAAGCTCCAATGCAACACCAGCCAATGATCCTAAAAGCCTCCAGAGCCCGCGTGCTACTTTCAGTCCTCACATAAGCGAACTGAGAGGGCTCAGAAGTCCCATGTCCACTAGAAGAGGACCATTCAGTCCAAGGACTGGGGATTCCAAATTATCTAACTTGAGTGAAAGTCCTCGTAACATATAAAAACTAGGAAGGAATTGAAGGAGTATTATATAACTCTATAGAATGCTTGTAAATGGCTTTGTTTTTTTTTTTTGTTTTCTTGGTGTGTTAGTTTCAAGTGTAATATCTGTATTTTCATAAAGAAACTGGCATTGTGCTAGCTTGTGCAATAACATTTTCCTGTTGGGCCTTCCTTAGTGATTCAATCCAATCCAGAACATCAGCATCTAAATCCAAAAAGTGTTCCAGGTCATGTATCACTTAGATTGCAATTATGACATGGGACTATTGTTGCTACTCATGAAACTATTAATGGTTGGAATTGCCTGAATCCTTGTAATGAGTATGGATATGAAGCTGAAGAGCAAGGAGAGTATTGTAGATGAAATAGGTAAAGAAATTGAAAGCTCCACAGGTAAAAAGTGGTGGTGAGAAATGAGAATTAGTGGGAGAGAGCATTGACTTGGAATGGGTTTGGGAGCATGTCTCTTCCCAATGATTTAAGGATATGCTTTTATCACAAGAAACTTCAAAATCATGCATTGGTGAAAACTCTCCAAAATATAAATGCTTTTTGATTTTTACTCAAATCTAATAAATAAACAATTATTAAACGTGTTGGGTTTTACAACACGAACACATATGTGGTTGATCGTTAATAAATAAAAATAGTATAAAATGGTTGATTAAACACAAAGGTACAAGTTTTGCAAAGGCCCGTTCAGCTTTTAAGTTGTAGTTAGGAATTGAATTAGTCTTTCTTCTATTGCAGTTTATAACAGCTGCAGCTAAAATTCCATTCACACTATTGCAGTTTATAACTGCAGTTAATAGATACATTTATTGCAGTTACTAACCGCAGTTAATAACCACACCTAAAAGTGCAAAACGAAAATGTGACTTTGATATAGGATTTCTTTTTTGAGTTTTTTGTTTTATTTGTGAAAGCTATTCCTTTGGTGATGATTGAAAGTTTATTATGTGTTGTATTACGATCCGACAACACAGTTAATAAACCTTTGAAAATGCAGGTAGAAATCCTGTAAGTTCATCACTGATTGTCTAAAGGAGAATTTCAAACTTAGATTCATATAGTAATTATGCCGAGTTTCCGCACATATTGCCACTAAGTTCAGCACACAATTTTCTTTTCTTTATTTGGAAATGAGCCAAATTCCCCACCATCCTTGTCTAGCAAAAATTAATTATAACCTCAAGCTTCCTCATGATCAACTTGTTTTTATCCTCCTATTTCTGTATTCTTACTTTACATAATACACTACCAGCATACAGTGTTATAGAACACATTCCACAAATAAGTGTTCATGAGCAATGTAAATAGTAAATTACAGAAACTGTATCAGTGTCAAGTAACTGTTTTTGAAATTGTCTTTGCACCAACTCATATATTACAACACTATGATCAAAACTGATATTGTAACCACAAGAACATCAAGGCACAGAGTAAACAAGAGGTGCTTGATCTGTGTTTCCTCAAACTACAGTAGGTTTCATATGATATGTACAAGGTGGGGCAAGGGACAACAAATAGCTACATTTTTGTACTTGAAAAAGAGGCATCACTAGGCACACTGTTTTCTTGTATGTTCCGGGATCAGTTTCCTCAGCATCTCCACTGGCACTCCCTTCAATTCTGAGGAACATAATTGAACATTGACAAAACCAGTCAGGCATTAACAAGAGATTTAAAATGGATTTAGCATTCTAAATGTTATAAAGTTAAATACCATTGGCTTTGAAGTTGAATAGAGGGGGAAGAAACCGTCCATTTGGCAACTGGGTATTAGGGTCCCGAAGCTCATCAAAGAAGGGATGAATCAAAGCTTCCAGCTGTAAAAATAAAAATAAAAACTTTAGTTGCAGCATTTCTAAGCACAAAGGTGGAATTTGTTTTAGAAAAGCAGAAAACTACTTCCTAAATATATGCAGTTCATATGAAAGTAAGTACTCACAGCTGAGCTCCGAAGGTTTGGAGAGTACTGTAATAGTCGTGAGACCAGATCCGCCGCTTCTGGGGGCATGCGCTTGGGGAAGATCTGAATTAACAGTGCATAAGACAACCCTTATTATATGGTAGATGGTTAAAATGTGCTGAAATTACATATAAAGATTCTCAGTACCTTGTGCCATGGGTGAGCTTTAATTTGTGGAAATTTGAACTCTGTGTAGTTGGGGTTCATGCACTTGATCTCCTCCCTTGTTGGGGTGCCTAAGACCTGAATGAGAGTATAACAAATATCATCAAGACAAGGGTACCAATTAGGGAAAATGATGTACAAGTTCAGTTTTTCATGGATAAGACGAGATATCTAATAAGTTATAGTCACCTTGATTATTTCGACTAGCTGGTCCACCCCACTATCACCGGAAAAGATAGGCTGACATAAAAAAAAAAAACATTTTATTTTATCATAGACCAATACGTGCCGATAAGAGATCAAAATAACTATAGAAACTAGGAGTACCTACCTGTCCAAGCAGAAGTTCAGCCAGGACACAGCCAGCAGACCAGACATCGATGGCTGTGGTGTACTCAGTAGCACCAAATATAAGTTCAGGTGCTCGGTAGTATCTAGAACAGATGTAAGATATGTTTGGCTCTCCTTTTACCTGTGAAAGTACAGTTTAGCATAACAAATAATTACACTGGCACTATAGAAGGATGCCGACAATTATAGTATCATAGGAGCACAAACCAAAACTTTTGCACTTCCAAAATCACAGAGTTTCAGCTGATGAGTATGAGGATTGACCTGTTATGACGAAATACGCAAGGCGATCAGTCAAGGAAACATCACATGACTGTTCTCTTAAATTAATATGCAGCATATTAATTTCCAAAACCTTAATCAGTTTAAGAAGAAAAACAAAAACATAAACCCACAAACTATTTGATGCATATATGCATAAAAATACAGATATGCTAACAGCAAACAAGAGAACACAAAGTCCTAGTTCACATACCAACAAATTTTGAGGCTTTATGTCCCTGTGGCACACTCCAATACTGTTATGAATGTAAGCAAGCGATCTACAAATCTGAAACAATAGATGAATTGAATAACAGAAATGAACATCAGTTTCACAATTAGATGGACATAGATACTCTTAAATCTTAATTAAATTTAACTTGAACAACCTCTACAGCACGTACAAAAGATACCGCACAAACCTGGTAAGAATAAAGTTTCGCATAAATCACTGGCATCCTTTGATTCATCTTGCTGTAGTGTTTGATCACCCGGTAGACGGTTTCAGGGACATACTCAAGTACCAAGTTAAGATAGAGCTCATCTTTTTCAGTCGTTGAAAAGAAACAATGCTTCAGAGAGACAACATTGGGGTGGTCTAGAAGACGCATTGTCTGCAGCTCTCTGTTCTTGTATCTCTTGTCTTGTAGAACTTTTTTAATAGCAACAGCTTCACCAGTCTCTAAGCACTTTGCCTGCAAAACCTCGTTGAAACAACAGCACAATCAGTGCAATGAATACATGAAACCATATAGTCATTTGAAATCCATGCGACAAAGAAGCGAATCAGTGTCTGGTTCTACTTGACTTGCCTGGAAAACGACTCCAAAGGTTCCTTGTCCAACAACACGCTCAGCCATATAACTTATTTTCTGTAATGGAGTAAGGGAAATATGCATCACCATGCCATACAGTACAAGCAACTTAAAGCAATCAACCAAAGGGAATGAATGACTTTTACCTGCTTTGCTTTGCCATTTTCACCACCAGTAGTTGTAACAATTATATGACCTTTCTCTGTTCCATTTCCATCAACAATGGTTGCTTCCATTTCCTTTTCATTACAAGGCATTCATGTAAGTAATATTGAAAAACCAATAAGAGCTAAAGCAAGCTGAGGACAATCAGGAAGTAGCCTAAGATTCATTATATCATTATCTACCTTGTCATCTCTAATTTTCATATCATTCATCTCATCAGGCAACCTATCAGCACCAACTATTTTCTTGCTAGGATCTCTCCTTCTTGAAGCTGGCACCACGCTCGCAGAAGCCATTAAACTAAAAATTAAAATCAAGCAGATCCCAACTTGGAGAAACAGCTTTTCAACTCAAGAACTGAAATCAATAACTAGCCTGCATATAAATAAAAGGATTTTTTTAAAAATATATATTTGTTCATCTAACCAAACAAAGACTATTAGAAAGAAAAAAAAATAAAAGACAATTAGAAATATATTCATACATGCTGCGCCTATGTAAGAACCACAATGCATATAGTGAGTAAACAACAGAGGAAATAGAGAAAATATGGAAGTCGCATAAAATAGAGGGAGAAAGATGAAGATGCATTTACCCTTAGAAGCTGAAGAAGAAGAAGACATAATTGAATGTTCCAACTGAGATAACAGATAGATCTTGTGAGCTGCAGGACAATTTGGCTGTTTGTTTTTTTAGAAAGAAGAGAGAAATGGAGATGAAGAGGAAGGGGAGCTTAGATTGAAGATTAGGATGAGGATTAGGACAATGTCAGAGAAAGAGAGAGCTGTGGTTGTTGTCTTGTGGCTTGTCTGTTGTGTAGATGATGATAACATAATAGTTGCTTTCTTTCTTTGGCATATGGTCTTTGGGGAATGGATTGGAATGAATTGAAATGGTTTGATAGCAGTCAAAAAACATAACAAACCAAACATCTATGTGTTTCTTCACTTTCCACCCTCTCCTCTTTTTGACCATTCAAACCCTCTGCTTCTATATATGACTATCCCTCCCAACACCTACCCCTCCAACTTTCAACTAGTAAGAAAGAGAATAGTTATTAGATCTTTTGTGCTCACATTGTGAAATTGCGAAAGAGCCCCTCATTTTGTTTGGACAATACCACATGAGCCCAAAAGGCCAGGACTTAGAGGAATATGATATGCAGCCAGCAGCAGGGATCAATGCTAAGAACTTGGAAGATCTTGGAGGAACTCAAAACAAGCAAACCCGCAACTCAATCCGACTTGACCTGCAGTCTGAAACCCGAAACTCACATGATCCAGTTCCTCTTTCGTATTGGACATTTCAACCCAAATCCAAAAACTGACCCGAAGTCCACTGAAAATCTAAATTACCAGCTCTGATTGACAGTACAGTAGCTTGCTTGAGCTACCAATTAAGATCGATTCAACTGACACTCCAATGTAATGTTTAAACTACAAAAAACATTTATTAGCAAACCCTGGGTCACACTCATATTATGCATCCTCCACTCACTCAGTAAAAACCAAAGAGACAAGGGACGAAAAACAGAAAATTAGATGCAGAACATAAAACAGAGTTTCTGTCTTCACATACTAAAGTTTGTACCTTTGCGTAAAAAGAGAGAAAAGACAATGATGCAGCTGCGTCATGCCACACGCACCATATTGAAGCTACTTCTTCTTCCCAGCTGCTTCCATCTCCACTCACAGTCGCATCAGACTTATCGCCGCTTCTCCATAAATACACACTCTCAATTCTCAGCTAATAACAGCATAACCATGGAAGATCCTAAAGGTACCATCCTTTTCACTACCGTCGGAAGGCCCCACTATGGCTTCGACGTCTTTTCTCTGCAAATTTCATCTCCTCTCTCTTCCGAACACCGCCTCACCGACGGTGTCTCAATCAATTTCAATGCCCAATTCGTAGACGATCACCAAACCCTCGTCTTCGTCTCTGAACGATCTGGTTCTCCTAGAATATATCTTACCCAATTACTTTCCAAGACCAAACAGCTCCCATCTGTGCCCACAAGCCTCTTCCATGATCGTCCCATCGTAAAAAATGATCGCCTTTTCTTCATTTCAGCTCACGAGCAGCCCAATCAACAATTTGAGAGCTGGTCTGCACTCTACAGCGCCGGGATCGACTCTGACGGAGAGGAATTTCTTCGATTGACCCCTCATGGGGTTGCTGATTACAGTCCTGCAGTTTCTCAGTCCGGCGAGCTTGTCGCTGTCGCATCTTATGGGTCTCGTCCCTGGGGTGGCGAATTTCACGAGCTCCACACTGATATAGTTGTGTTCAGAGTATCAGACCCGACCCACAGATTAATCGCCTGCGAGCGCGGCGGTTGGCCCACCTGGTCTGGCGACTCCACTGTTTACTTCCACCGGCAAGCCGACCACGCACGGTGGAGGCTTTTCCC